>VXAX01006278.1:158053-226195 GCA_013399835.1 Leptocoma aspasia
ATATTATTATCGCAGTATATTATTATTTCCAGCCTTTTATATGGGGTGGATAAGGGATCAATTCTCTTTTTCTGCATATAAGGTATCTAATTCAAGCTTGTGCCTTTAAGCATGTCTTGTTAGTCAATGGAGACAGAACAGGCACCTTCAGGCACTCATAATTCATTTTCACCCATCTACTGTAAGGATAAGTAAAAATTATCATATACTGTGACAAGACAATACAATGTGATTATTTTATTGAGGGAAATTTTGCATATTTCCCTCAGCCAAGGGCTTGTCTACCCCTTTGTTCAGCAACACCTAATTTTCACNCAATGCAGTGTATTTCTGCCCCAGTACATGTGTATGTATAAACACTATTTAACAAAAATACTTTGTCCTCACATTTTTTGATATGTAAAAATAGTTTTTGGTGCAAAAGTCACTTTTTTCTCTATATATTCATACCTTCAAATAGAAGACTGGCATATACTGTTTCTACATCTGATTTGTATTTAATATTTGTACATTATTGTTCAGCTGCATGTATCTTGTAGGAAACACACTAAGCTTCTTCAATGGTTCTGTGATCCTGTTCTGGGCTCAGCAGTACAATACAGACATGGAGCAGGTCCAGCAAAGGTTCATGAAGATGATTGAGGGATGGAAAACTTCTCCCATGAAGGGAGGCTGAGAGAGCTGTGGCTGTTCAGCCTGGAAAGGGGATGCTCAGGGGTTTCAAATCCGTATGGATAAACATCTGATTGGAGGCAGTGACCAAGAGGGAGACACTCTCTTCAGTGACTCCCAGTGATGGGGCAGGAGGTAATAGGCCCAAATTAACATACAAGAAGCTCCATTTGCATACAAGAAAAAGCTTTCTTACTGTACGGGTGGTCAAACACTGGGCCAAGATGCCCAGAGAGGTTGTGGAGTATGTGTCCTTAGATAACCAAAACCAAACTGACCACGGCCCTGGGCAACCTGCCGTAGCTGTTTGAAGTAGGGTATTGCACTAGACAGTCTCAAGGTACCCCTAAAACTTCAAAGGTTCTATAATTCTGTGTAATATATGCATAAGAGTTTGAGAAAAAACTGCACATTAATGAATGTAAATTCACAGGCATCTCTAAAACAGTCTGTGTTTTTCTTATGATCATCATCAAACAACATAATTTGGTTTAAAACCTTATATGAATCAAAATAGTGGAATAGCTGAAACCCCTTGAAAGAACTGGTAGTATGAGTAAGGAAACCCTTCAAGTAAAACAGAATACTTAACATATTGCTTGGATATTTGAATTTTCTTCAAGATGTTCATAGTAGAAACACTGTCATGTGTGAGCATTTTTTAAAACACATCTACACACTATTGTCTAATAAACACCTAAGCTCTCCATTATAAAATATTTTTGGAAAAATTTTTCTTCACTTTCTCCACTTCAAAAATGTTATACCACCTACAGGTTNGGGCTTGTCTACCCCTTTGTTCAGCAACACCTAATTTTCACATTCAAGTATTTAATTAGTTGTTTCTGGGTTCCTTATGTAGGTCTCATTAGCTACCTATCATTTCAGATTTTTTCTGTGATTTATATGGTATGAATATGCAATACTTGTTCTCATTGATAATAAAGAACACAAATGCTATTGGCAATAATTGCAGCTAACAACTTGTTTAAAAAAGGTTACAACTTGTTTTAAATGCTTTTTTTAGAGAATGAGATTTCATAGCTATGTCCAGTGTATATAATTATATTAATTACATATTAACTATTATGTCTTTTTTGTTTTTTGTTTGGTGATTGGTGCTATTTGAACAAAGGCAAAGTTTATTTTCCTTAAAAGATCACGGGTAAATCTCACCACATAATTGCAACTATCCTGTGTAGATTGAAAGAACACAGAAAAACTATTAATTCCATTGCTGGACATGCACAGGAAGAAAATATTAAACAGATGAAAATGGTATTCGGACAAAAATCCACAGCTTGTGGAAAGATTTGGTTGTTCTGTTCACCTTTATGTGGGACTGAAAACTCATTCAAAACCCTGTTTGTCACTTTATGTCAATTAACACACTTCAATTACACGCCCTTATAGTCCTGGCTAGGCTATGCCTCACTGAAAGCACTTCCAGACAGCAAAATCCTTGAACAATATATGCCATTACACTCGGGGACTGTTGGTTCTACTAATTCTGACAATCTGCTGAACATTGTTCTCAGTCATCCAACTGAAATTGCTTTCTATGAAATCATACCTGATGTTCTTGCTCTGTGTTTGGTTAGCCATATTTACTTACCTCACTTCATTTATCATAGCATAACACTTAACACCACAGATGGTGTAAAGGTGCAAGTGAGGTTGGATTAGTCACATTTTCTGCACAGTCACATTTGTGTTTTGATAATTACTAGTTCTTATCTTCAACCCCTTTCGATGCTTCAAACTGTAATCAATTAAATAATACAGGAGCTAATTTTAGCAAATCTTTTCCTGTTGCCATGCTGGAACAATTACCAATGCAACAGAAGAATAAAATGTACAGTCCATTTTCCAGCTGATCAGGTGGAAAAGCAAATGGGCAAGTTGTGACATGTTCTGATATAGAATGCAAAATAATTGTTTATTCACATACACTCTAATGAGACAATGTGAACTTTAGTGAAGATTTTTTCTTTTAAAATGAGGCCATTAATGGAAATTATGTTCTCAAACCTAGGAGATGTTTATTTATTTTTTTAACTATTCATTCATTTATCGTTAGTGATAATCACAGAATTTTAGAATTTTTTGTTCGACAGGGCCATCTAGTTCCACATCTCCTGCCACAGGACCAGTGTCCTGGAACCAGCCAGAACCAGGTTAATTTTTGCAGTACCCATTGCTGGCACCCAGAGGTTATCCTATATCACATCCCATCATTGCTGGGGGCTGGGGGAAGGAGCTTTTCTAAGGAGAAGGGGCTTGTTCTGGGTCAGTGTAATGTGATCAAGGGAGCAGTTGGGTGCTGGTGTTTCCGTGTGAATCATTCACCTTTCTTGTACATTCTGTCAGTATTGTTGTTGTACTGTTTGTTCCCTTATCTCATTGCTGTTTTTAGCACATTGCTCTTATCTCAGCCCATGATCTTTGCCTTCTAAGCCTCCAATTCTCCTCTCCAGCCCTAGCAGGGCAGAGAGGGGGAGAGGCTGGGAGCAAGAGAGCACTGCATGGATTCAGTGCCATCACTAAATTGGAGGATACCATTCCTAAACGAGGACAATAAAATTGCTCAAAGTCTCATCTCCAAAATGCCCTTGAACACTTCCAGGGGTGAAGTAGGCACAACTTCTCTGGGCAACCTGTTCCAGCGCCCTGTGATAACCTGCAGATAGCTGGCAAACAACAGGTGCAAAATACTTTAAATAAAGTCTTTTCCAATTCAGTAGGAAAACTCCTGTTTTCCTTCCTTCTTCTTTTTACAAATACTTGGATGGGTAATTTTATAATAATTGTATGCTTTTATATAATTCCTTTTTTAAGCTGTTAAGTAGTCCACAAATTATTTTTAAAATAAAAAGAAATGCATCAAACTTACTTGACGATCAGTAAAAATCTTACAAGTCTGATACAAATTTATGGAAATTTTAAAGTGCCATTAAATCAACATAGGAGAAAGATTCAGGTATGGATGATCGCAAGTTCATGACTTTCATTCTGGTTTGCTTGTTGAATTGACACTTTCACTGTTGATTTAATTCACTCTATCAATAGCTTAAGAAAACACAAAGAATCACATTTTTCCATAATGTTACACTGTGTCAGAATTGGCAGTTGAAAAATACAGCTTTTTTTTTACTTGAATAGACAGCTTTTCATTTTTTTTCTGTAACTTACTTTTTGCAACACATTAGAAAATACTAAGAGAAGAAACTTGCTTTCCTTGTCATGCTGAAAGACATTCTTAGCATGTGCTCCTAAGATAAATGCATTTGAAAATACAGGTTTATGCTGTTCAGTTGGACAAATGGACACTTGTCAGGATGAAGACCTGTGGATGTCTGACATTAATATAAGGCAAATATTTCAGGCCCATAAAGAGCCATTTGCACCTTGCTTACTCCTTTTCTTCTGCAGTTAAGAGAGCCTCATCTTTTCAAAAATTGGGTAATGCTATCAACTTTCTGTGACTTACAAATTCTCCCTATAAAAAGCAAGAAACAAGACCATACAATAAAAAAGGGAAAGGAGCAAACAGACAAGCAAGGATGATTTGAGGCAATCTTTGTCCTGATGCTGAAAATGGACCAGATGACTTCTGAGATCCTTTGCATTCTTACATTTCAGTTAATATATGAGTAGTAGTTACATTTGTAGCAAAAATATTGACATTGAATAGGTCTACAAATACAAGAAGCTAAAAAGAGAACCAGAATTAAAACAAGAACCAAAGATAAATTGGTTTGTAAAGAGCATTGATATAAGACAAAATGTTAAGCATAATTACTATACCTAGCACTATGCAGAAGATGGAAAGATTACAAAACAAAAAAAATTTAAGGAAGTCATCCTAGAGTCTAGAAAGTGACGATATTTGATCTGGATCCCAGAAATGAATCTGTGAATGTCCAACTGTACTGTTAATCTGTGTTTTCTTTAGAGTTTTATTGCCTGGGAATGTTGCTCCACCACCTTTTGATCACTTAAAATTGCCTGGATTTTATGGATGTTTCAGTTTCACATACCTGCATGGTGCTTGTACTTGACTATCACATTCAACCATTTCTGTATCCCATGATCAAGGCAGACACTTGCAGATTTGTATGACGTAAGTCAATGATCAAACATATACACTATGCTATGCAGCCTCATAAAGGGCAGAGTGACTGCACAAAGGACACAGAATCTGTTCCTATATTTTTGTTCTTTTCTAGACATAAGTATTTATGTCCCATTTAAGTATAAATACATTATTAATTCTGCTTTTCAAATCAAGTAATGTATATAAAGTATACTACGCTGAGAAATACAAACATTACTTTCCCAGACTTTTAAGTCTGCCATTCAAACAGCAGTAGCATCCAGACTTCCCAAATCAGTCTGGTTTTCCCTTGGATCCACAAGCTTTTCTAGAGTTGTCGTGGGGACCAATTCAAGCACAGAGATGCCCCCAGCACTCCTTCCTGTGCCCTGATATAGCTTACTCACTCCATAATGAGATACATAAATTCAAGACCTATTCCCAGCCAAGAAGAGCAAACTGTAGCTGAGGACTGGGTTGATCTATATTTCAGATTATTTCTTTCCTTTTGGGTCTTTCAAAGTTCATAAATTACTCTCAGCTGAAGACCTGCACCTACAAAAATGAGAATCATCTTCATTCTGAGTGTATGACTGAGCAGGCTGATGGATTCCCTCTTAACCACTTTGGTCCTGTCAGATTTCCATGAAGTCTTCATGTTTAACACAAGCTTGAGGCACCACTAAATGCAATGTATTATGCAAGTTCTTAGGATTTGACCAAAGTCTACTCAAAATAACACTGGATTTCAACTACAGACATAAAAAGGACCAACTGTTAATAGTCATGCAATTTTTTTTGCCATTATAAGTAATTTTTGCAACTCAATGCGAGGTAAAACACTTAGAAGGAAATACTATCAAACACTGAATTGCCAAAGCTTGAGGTGTCCCAGTAAAAAAGAAACTTTAAAATGTTACTTTGTCCAAATTAGCATATAGTGAAGAGCTCTGAAGCAATTTAGGAATAAAGTGAATGAGCAACTGTGAAGAATAAAATTTACAGTTTACAAAATAATTTAAAGTAGTTAACCTACAAGAATATAATTTGCCAAGCAAACAAATTTCTCTATTGAGGCCATGTACATGTGGCTTGCTAAGGCTAATGAGCACAGCTGAGCTGCTGGAGTGGCTGCTAGGGTTCTCAATAAATATAAGCCTGACATATCCCAGGAAAATGCCACATATCACACGAATGTTACTGGGAGAGAAAGTTGCATTTAGATGCAGCTAATTTGCAGTTCTTTGTTTGATCTGACAGCCTGCATATTGGAGGATTTGTATGGTAGGATATGGAGCTGCATATATAAAGCTGTATGCTATAGTAAATGTGCTTGGGACAAATCCTCTTAAAATAACAAATAAATCACTTCAATATTGGTGCTAAATATATATTTTTAAATGAGGGCATAATAATGTATTTTTTTCAAATAACCTCACAGCTTGTTACTTTGACTAACTTACAGGTGGTAATTTTCCACACCTAATTTGATTGTCCATGGTGTTCCATATTAGTTCAATTGTTTTTTCCACCATTTACTGTTCTATAATATATCCAATGAGCAACAGAGCTGTGAGTAGTTTGGAGTACTAGTCTGATGAGGCATGGCTGAGGGAGCTGGGGGTGTTCAGCCTGGAGACAAGGACAGGGGACATGGTTTAGTTGTGGACTTGGCAGTACTGAGTTAACTGTTGAACTTGAACCTAGAGGGCTTCTTCTAAATGATTCTATGATTCTATAAAAATTCTGGCAATAATTACAAATATTTTTATTAAATAAAAATATATTTTAATGCAAACTTGTGAAGGTATATTTGTCATGTTATACAACTTCAATGACTAAAATGTCACTGGCTCAACAAACTATAGTGTAGCTTACATTTACATTCACCTGTAAGAGACTGATTCAAAAGACCAAATAAGAAATGTTTAGAAAAACTATTAACAGTAAGAAAAATAATTCTTCCTTGTTCTGAGACAATTCTTCTTTGTTCTGAGGATGAATAGTTGTAATGGAAATAAGTGGAAAAAGTCTTTATACTGTTTGTACATTTTCCCTTGGAGTTGTGTCACTGTGGGTTTAATAAAAGCTAGCTAAAGTTTTAGCCTTCTTGTGGCACTGACTTTCAGTGCTTTATATCTCTGTTATACATACATATACATGTATGTATATATATGCACTAAAATATAATAGAAATACAGTCTAACTATCAGTTACTTTTACAGGTATTTTGGGGAAGTGATAAAAAGAACTAAAGTACCAACCTGAATAAGCATCCAGCTGAACTGGCAGAGATAAAGGTAATGGGTAACAGATGCAAGGGCAAAGCAGCTTTCCTCTGAGATATGCTGGCTCATATAAGCAGAGGCCAGAAATGAAACCTGCCGGGGAAAAAAATGAATACATGCATATTGGAATTAAATAAAAATAATTTAATACTAACAATAAGGGGAAAAAATTAGTTTGGAAGTAAAACATACACTAAATTGCTATTTCAGAGACTCGGGAAAGATACGGACATTTGATATTCACCCAAAAGAAGTTATGCTTAAACACTGTCAACCCCTAAATCAGCTTTAAATGTTTTGCAGACCATCTCATGTCTCTTTTCTGAGAGATGTTAGTTGTTTAGTATGACCTGAGATTAGCTCAGCTGGTTAGAACATGGTGCTAATAATGCCACAGTTGTAGGTTCAATCTCTGTATTCACTTAAGAGCTGGAGTCAATGATCCTTGTGAGTCCCTTACAATTTAGAATACTCCTTAATAAAAGTAAGTTTTAAGTAGAATTACTTAAATTGAGTTATATTACTCAGATTTAGTATGTTGCTTGCTTTGCTTTAGTTGCTAAGCATGAGTAGTTCGATTTGCTGAAGCCTTAGTTGATAAGCTTACACCTTGGTCTTACACCTAGATTTATTTTTGGCTGGAATGGAAAAGAATATTGATGCTACACGGATGTTCTTTTCGTTGTTAGGTAATGTTCTTTTCGTTGTTAGGTAATGTTTATCCTAAGTCTACAACTTTTTAATTTCCCATACTCTGCCAGCTAGCAGGTGCTGTATGATGCTTAAATTACTTATTTTTACCAATCTGACACGTGCAACTCTACTTGGGAACCAAGGGTTGAGCTTGAAGAATGAGGAAGCACATCTGAGAGGGAGGGTTTTGTGTGGGCAGAGTCAGGAGAGGCACCCATGGGCCATTTGGAGCTTCCCACTGTGAAGGGACCCCAGTCCCAGCAGTGACAGTCTCAAGTGGTGCATGTGGTGCGTGTGTTTGTGAGAATGTTCAGGCAGTGGCCTCTCCTTTGACACATTGCACCCATATATGACACGACTATAGAGAAACTTAATATTTGTTGTTTAAAATTGTTCCCATGCAACATTAGACACAGGTTTTGCAATTGTGGTGGAGATTTTCCTGTATAGAACTAAAAGAGATGTTGTCTTCTGATTTGAATAAAACCAGGTATTTTATCAAGTAAACAGACAAACTCAAGTAATTTACTGTCTTCAGGCTGTCAGATGTGTAGGAATATAATAGCTCTAAGACAGCAATACTGGACAAAAGGGAGGAAGGAACTATTCCTTTGTCTAATACCATACCAGGATTTCACACTCACAAGGCAGATACAATTTGGGGTTTTTTCCAGAGATATGCCAAATGTCAAAGAACTATATGTTGGCTGGGTAAGTAGCCAATGCATTGTCTAAGGAACAAAGGTATTCAAACTCTGACTGCAATGAATGCAGCTATACAATTTCAACATAGCATTTTAAATTAAAACAAAACTTAGAAACATTAAGCTCTGTCTTCTGTAAATTTCTTTACAGAAGAATTGACTCTACAAGCAAAATCCTTAAATGACTTAAAGTGTTCACATAAAGAAAGGTTCTATTCATCCACTGTGCTGATCATTTCTTCTTTGCCTGACAAAAAATACTTTTTTGACCAACAGCGCATTGACTTGTTAGTAACAGAAACTAATGGCCTGTGGAGACTGATTTTATATACATAAAATCAGGAGATGGGATAGGTAAGAAAGTTAAAGTAAATTAAGTGATTTGGGATACATGTGGACACTGCATTTGCAACAAAATACTCATATGGTACTGGGTAACCCTTACACAGTCTTTTTATCATAAAAATACCCTTAAAAAGACAGTATAATGTTACGTCACAACAAAATGGAAGAATAACAATGAGCAATTGGGGAACAAGTGGACTAAAAACAATTATGAAAAGCATTTCAATATCTAAAGAAAAAAATGCATTTAAGTATTTCATGTGGTATTTATCAGCTTCTGCTGGGAACTGGCATCTAATCGTGGCCACATAACCATTCAGTTATTAAGAAGTTAACACACAGCTTAATAAAGACTGGTCTTTGTCAAATTCTTACACTGCTGAAAGAAATCCCATCATCTGGAGTGGGTTAAACACAACTGAAATATGTCTGCAATAGCTGCCATCCATGAGGGATAAACAAGAAGTGTTTGTGGAAACAACTGCATAGCAGCAGCTCTCTCAAACACTACCAGTAGTAATTCGTCTAAAACTTGAGCAAATGCTTCTACTGACAACAAGCATCTGGGTGGAAAGGCTTTATAATGTTTTATTCTTTAAAGGCTTGTGTACATGTCAAGGACAGACTGCTAGGCTAGAGAAAGAGACAAATAGGGGATGCAAACACAAAAGCAGACTGATGGAGTCCTGGAAATGTATTTTTAACCCCTTTTGGATTGAATGTTGGCTTGAAAGCATTTTGCATTTATAACCAAGAAACTATAATTCCTAGCACTCTCCTGTGCTTCAAGGAAAATAAAGTTTTGCATATTAAAAAAGAGGAGTATATCACTATATCAACAGTTTTCCAATTAAAACAATGCAAAGAGTCCAAATATGTGCTAAAAAATGCATATCTTTGACAGAAACTCACTTTTCTTAAAGGAACAAGACAGTAATACGGATGGAGTAATCCCTCAGCTAAGAATTCACTGTACTTAGTAGCCTTAGAGTATTTTAGAGAAAAAAGAAGGTAAAATACAAAATTTTTATAGACTCGTTGTCTTGCATCTTGGTCAGAAGCTACAAACAAGAGTTGGTTTATAACACAAAGAACCCCGCAAACCAACAAAATAAAGTGCTCCTGAGACTTCTTGCCTCAGGTCTTCTGTGCCATGTGTTATTAACTGTAGGGTGCAACCTTTTATAACAAGGAACCTATTACTTTAATAACAAAAATATGTGCCACCTATTGAAACAAGTTGTTCCCTCTTGGATCTTTAAAATGTATGCTCATCATAATACCAATTGTCCAGAGCTCTTTTTACAGAGATTTTACAGTTTAAATAACTCCTTTTCAATCTTAGTTTACTGACATTTAGCTCTATGCTGAGATTATAACATAATGCTTCTTCGTCATGCTTGTCAAGATGATAATTTGTGGTGGTTTTATATTGGAGGCACTCATGGAAGTGACTTCCTAAGAGAAGCTGCTAGCAGTTTCTGCCATGTCTGACAAGAAGACCAGTCAGTAATTAGCTTTGAGAATTGACAATCTGTTAAAAGACTAAGAAAACTGTACACACCTCTGTGAAGACACATGTTAAAGATGAAAAAAGGCCGGGAGGGTCTCTTTCCCTTCTGGCTGGCAAAGAGGTAACAAGGCCGGTCCAGCTGAGACAGCCCCTGCCATGGGGCCAGGCCCCTTCCCAAGGAGCCCACTGGGCCCCATCAGCCATCGGGCAGGGGAAGGGGAGGCCGCGGGGCTGAAGCTGGGCTGGGCCACAGCTGTGACTTGCTGACATCTTGTTGCTACTAAGCCCTGCCTTGCCGCCAACCCAGGCCGAGCCAGGGTCCGCCGGGCCCCAGGAGCAGCCCCGGCCAGGTCGGCTCAGCCAAGATTCTGCCACCGTTAGTGTTATGAACAGAGTCCCCCGAATTAAAAAGACCTCCCTGCTGTTAAAACCCAGTTATTTCATTGTATCCAGTTTTACTGACAAGAGTCTACTCTGTTTGTTAATTAACCTAATAGATGTACCAGTTAATTGTTATAGTTCACGCCCCTTTTTGTCCTCCCTTTCCAACTACCTGTACCCCCTCCATAGCGTCGCGTCAAATCCCGCCGCTGCTCCCCGACATCTCACCACACGAGACTACCAGCCTTTCCCAGAAGGCCTTGCTGCTGCATAATGCAAATAAAGACTAGACTGACCGTAATTGCTGCCCCTAACTGACCAACGAGCCAGGAGACAGTAAAACAAAGTGCGCCATCATAACAAGAAAGTCTCTCTCCACCTGAAAAATACCATTGGATGCAGAACGACTCGCCATAACTTAAGGGACACTTAGAGAGACTGATACCCCTGAACTACCAAGTCACACTGAAGCCTTCCGTGCTACTCCCACGAGAGTGGAGGTCCCGACTCTGGCCTGTGCAGGACAGAACCGCAGCGAACTCTGCTCCTCGCCGGCATCGGTCGGGAGCAGCAGCGGTGTGCGCGACCCCCTCGAGCCCCCACCTCTGAGGCTGAAATCCATTTAATAAAGGTTTTTACCGCGAGAGAACAAGCTCTCTTGGCCCGTTCTTTTCAGTTAGGGTTTGCCCGCAACCACCGGGCAAGGGGAGGAGGAGCCATCTGCCCCCTCCTCCTGCTGCTGAGTTCAGACCTGGCTGCTAAGATCCTAGCTGCCCTCCCAGCCCAGCCACAGCTCCCGCTGCAATGCAGCTACCGAGCCTGGCCAGGGTCAGGTGAGCATCTGCAGGCCCCAGCAAGATACTAACTTTTTCAGTGCTTCAATCCTCCCTCAAGTGAGAGAAAAGACAGAGTGCAGACACATAGAGGAACAACATGAAGACACTGAGGTCAATGAAGAAAGAGTCAAGTCCCAGATGGGAGGGATGAGGAGATGCCTTGATCTTGGGGCTGAAATCTTCTTGTAAAGCTATGGAGAAGAATGTAATTGATACATCAGACTCTTTTTTCCCTGTAATCCATTGAAGAAAAATGGGAGGATGGATTGTTCAAACCTATGCTGAAGCAGGCAAATGTTGAAATAGCTGTGAATTTGACGAGAAGTTTGAACAGAGGCAAAGAAGAGTGGTGAAAACCCTGTGCCCCCAAGGAGAGAATAAGAAGACCTCTGTTCTCAGAGATGATGATGTCAGAAATAGATAAAGAAAACCTTTGCTTTTGAACAGCTCTCCATAACTTGACATTGCCCATAAACACACCTGTGGGAAAAGCTGTGAAAAATGGGAGAGACTTCATGATTGCAGATTTTCCAAGCAGCTGCTATTAGTGAAAATTAGAAACCACAAGAAAACTATTTTCCTGTGGAGCAGTCTCCATAAATCTACAAGAGGGACTTCTCTCCCTAAGTCAACTGAAGAAAGACTAATCTAGAAGTAATAAACTGAATTGTTTCTGTACATTGTTAGTGAGAAGAAAAAAGTTGTGGGAGGGAAGAAAAGTGTTCTACAAGTTTTATTCTGATTCTTATTATTCTTTCTTTTATTTACTCTTAATAAAACTTTCTTTATATCTTTTCAAACTTTTGAGCCTGCTTTAGCTGCCTGCTAATCCTATCTCACAGCAAAAATAAGTAAGCATATTCTAGCATATTCGGCCAGCACTGACCAAATGACCAGTCTTGACCCAAAATTATTTAATTGATAATACCTTAAATCCCTTAAGTAGCAAATTTTATTAATTTGACTGTGATGGTTCCATACCACACTGAAAATTATGGTGATAGCATATCATTCAAAAGGTTCCCCTTGACAAAGGGGAAAAAAAAAGTCAAAAAATAAGATAAATAAATGCACTTCTGTATAACAGCAAAAAGCTCTTTGACAGGGTCCCCATCTGACAGTCATTTACTCAGTTAATCAAAGGACACTGCAATTCTTTTAAAACTTTAAGACAATTATCTAGCAATTACTTCAAGGAAATTATTACCAGGATATTCCATCTAAGTCATCAATACCAAACTATAAATGGAAAACATGGGATGATTTACAAAATTATATGTTTCTGTATTGTCTTAGATTGCAAATGCAAGATATGGCCAAGGGTGTGTATTCTATTGCATTTAGTTGGAGGTGTTCTGTTCTTTCTGTTAGTTGGGCTACCTGTTAAAATCAGGTGGGGCAGCTTTCTTTATCTCTTCCACCACCAATCCTCCCTCCGGGAAATATTTTCTGTTAATGGGCCACTGAGTCTCACTGCATGACTGATAAAATTACATCAGCCCATTGTGAGATGCTCCACCCAGAGAAAGCAGCCAAGCATTCCTACCTGGATGTAATCTGAGATTCGGAACACTACAGGCAGCCTTTCCACTAGATACTCAGAGGAAGACCAGACCCATCTACACCACCACTGGACCTCCAGATGAAAACTACACCCTTCTACAGGATCACTGATTCAACAGAACCACATGTCTCACTCCAGGAGGACTGCAGCCACGACTGGATTGGACTGCTACCAACACCCTGACCCATAGGGTGTCAGGTCGTATTCTGACTCTGTCAATGTTGTTTTGTATTACTACACTTTTATTTTTATTTTTCCTAATAAAGAACTGTTATTTCTACTCCCATAACTTTGTCTGAGAGCCCCTTTAATTTCAAAATTATAGTAATTTGGAGGGAGGGAGTTTACATTTTCCATTTCAAGAGAGGCTCCTGCCTTCCTTAGCAGACACTTGTCTTTTCAAACCAAGACATGGATGAAGAGTATTTTTGTACTGTGATTTCCAAGTGGTAGCCTGTATCTGAACATCACTCCTCTACTAGCTGAGATCTGCTTCTAGTTTCCAGCCTGCACTTTTTCAGTCAGTTTATATCTGTTTTTATTTCTGTTGTAAGTCTCTCAGGTTACACAGGATTTCCTCCTTGGTGTTTGTACTATCACAAATTTAGAGAAGGTAGTAGTACTCTCCCTCAAGCTCCATTTTTCAGGGTTAATTGAGCCACTGTGCAACAAATATTCTGTAGAAATGCCTAAATTATCTGGACAGCAAAAGCATTTTAGCTTAATGAATACAGCATCTGCCTAGATCAATTTACCTTGTTTCTCACAAGAACCCTATGTAGGCACACAGTTTGTGGTGATTGGGAATGGGGCTGTGGCCAAGCCTCATCCCTAAAATGGGCTACAGCCGTGCAGGACAGGAGAACAGTATTGAAGGTAATGCGACATGGTGTGCTGAGGTGTACTGACCAACCACAAAAGGGCATAGAGGGCACACAGGTGTAATGCATGTAAGATGAAGGGTATAAAAGGTTGCACTGAAGAACAATGAAGTGCTGATGCTTGAAGCTTTCTTTGCTGTTAGTGGTACCTCCACCGTCAACCTGACATACTGAAATGTATGCTCACACATGTGAAAACTTGTCCTTGTGCAAAAAGTCTTTGCAGCTTATGCACCAATTTCATTGTTCTTCTCTATACTGGTGACACATTGATTCTATCCTTCATGAAAACACTTAGGGTTGGATGGTGAAAAGCTGCAGAGGTTTCACGAGATTCTCATCCAGCACTTTTCTTATCTCCCTATATACCATGCAAAAACTTCTAATCACATTCATACATTTACAGAATGGTTTGGAAGGGACCTTAAATACCACCTAGTTCCAAAATCCGTGCCACAGACAGCAACACCTTCCATTACACCAGGTTGCTTTAAACCCCATTCAGCCTGGCCTTGAATGCTTCCAGGGAAGGGGCAGCTACAGCTTTTCTGGGCAATCTGTGCCAGTTCCTCACCACCCTCACATTAAAGAATATTTTCCTAATATCTAATCTAAACTTACTGTCAGTTTTAATCCTTTCCTCTTGCTCTGTCACTACATACTCTTACAAACTGTTTCTCTCTATCTTTCTTGTATGTTCCCTTCAGGTACTAGATGGCCACAATTTGGTCACTCTGAAGACTTATCTTCTCCAGACTAAGCAATCCCAACTCTTCTAGCTTTTCCTCATAAGAGAGATGATCCATCCCTTTATTCACCTTAGTGGACTTGCCCTTTCTAGGCTGGAAACCTCAGACATGATTGTAGATGGGATCTCATGAGAGCAGAGTAGAGGGGACAAATACTGTCCCTCAACCTGCTGGACACTTTGGCTGCTTTGGATGCAGCCCAGGATATAGTTGGCTTTTTAGGCTGATATATGATAATACCTCAGTGATCATGTGGTACACACAGCTTTCCTTCCTTTTTTTGATCAACTACTTATTGGTGCAGGATTTTGCTATTAGCCTACAAGTTATGACTGTTCAACTTGTTCTAGATAATATTCCTGTATTTCACACTTCAGTCTTCAAAGCTATTCACAGCTTTCTATATGCTACCCCACTACCCCTTAGTGTCAGCGCTTCTCTATTTTCCGCCACTGGTACATTTTGCCTGTTATGCAAAATGTTATTTTCTGTCCCAGAAACCAGGGCTTTAGAACCAGTACAATATCTCTCTTTGTCAGTCTCTCATAGTTGTCTTTTTCCCTTAGTCTGTACCTTCTCAGATCTGCGTTCCTGGACTAATCCTCCTCCATTATTATTTTACTAATTATGTGACACATTCTTGTCCAAGAAAATTATCAGACTAGCTTGGTATGATCTAAGTATAAGCACATGTGAGTCCTATTCCCTCCTTCATTTATCACTATTGACTTTCGACAGAATTTTTTTTAAACTTTTAGATGCTTCTGATATTGTATTAATGGGCCTCCAGTTGCCAATACTAATTATTTTTACTATATATTACTCTTAATATATTATTTTCCAGTCACATACTGGCACTCAAAAGTGAAGGATTTTTTAAAAGCACTTGCTGTGAGACCTGCAAGGTATTCTACAAGTCTTGTCAAAGTTAGGATTGAGTTAGGATTGGGAGCTTTTCTGTTTCAAAATATGAATGCACCTATCCTTTGAATGACCCTTCTCTCCTGGTATCCATAACCTTCATTCCATGCTACTCTACACCATCTTGACTTTATCTGAGTGATAAGCTTTAATATCACCATCTTCACTGATGATGTGAAGATTGAACTTTTTTTCTGTTTGTAGTCACATCTAATATATTTACTTTTCCTGCCTCACTACAAATTTTTACCAGAAATTTTACATTATTCCCCCTTCATTTATATAAAAAACCCCACTTACCTACCAACCAAGTAACCAATCAGTCTTAACAAAAATTCCACACAAGAAGACAACGCTATTGTAAACCGGACCAAATGTACAAAGTTTATTCACTGACACCAACTATAGATAATGTGAGCAAATCAACAAGCTTTCTAATGATTACAGAAATTATTAAACTCTAGGTTCAGAATTAGCAGACCTTAACCTGGCCTCATAACAGAAATTTACAGAGAAAACAATGAGTCTAAGTTGCCTTTTTAATATTTTACAAAAGAGAAAAAAGAAAAATCAGAAGACTGAAGAAATTCCATATCAATCAGGTAAAAAAAACCAACAGAGAAGTTGTCTGAAAACTGAAATAAGAATTATGTATGAAAAATGAAGAAGTGCAATACAGAGGAGTAGTAGTTCCAGTTTGTCATGGTTAGTGCTGAAATGCTACCATATGTTAGACTTTAAAATAATGATACGGCACACGACACGAGGAAACAAATCTTATCTTTACATTGCAACAAACGTGGAAATACTAAATGTGCTCTTTGCCTCAGACTTTTCTAGTAAGAAATCATTCTGAATGATAGTAATCTATCATTCAGGGATGCCATGTCCTAGAAACTAGGGGATAAGGTTGGAGCAAGGAAGATATACCCTTGGTGGAAGAGGGTAAGGACAGGGAATAATTAACACATGGGACCATGGCACCTGATGGGATGCTCACATGACTGTTGAGTGAGCTGACTGTCGTCATTGCAAGACCACATTGCAAGACCGCTTGCAATGACCACAAAAAAGACCTTTCAAGAATCAGGTGACTATGAAGTGCCCAAAGACTGGAGGAAAGCAAAGGTCAAGAAGTGCAAGGAGGAGGATTAGGGCAACTACAAGTTGGTCAGCCTCACCTCCACCCTTGGGAATGTGACAGAGCAGTGAATCCTGCAAACAATTTGCAGGCACATTAAGGATGAGACAATCACCAGAAGTAGCTAGCATGGTTTCAGTGAGGGAAAGTCATGCTTGACCAACTTGATAAACTTCTGTGATAAAGTACTGGCCTGGTAGATGAAGAGAGAGCTACCTGGACTTTAGTAAAGCCAGGTTTAGTAAACTCTTTCTTTGGTAAGATATTCATAGATGAGCTGTTGACTTGTGGGCTGGAAGTGCAGACAGTGACGCTGACTGAAAACTAGTTTGAACTTGTTTGGAAAGTACTGATTTTAAGTGGTTTATGTGACAACACTTCAGAACTGTTCAAAGTGCAATGAAGCTGATGAATTTGAAGCACCGTGGCAAAAGAAAGAATATTCCTTAAAAAAAAAAAATAATTTAAAGAAAACTTTTCCTCTTGCATCTTGTAGCAAACCCTATCACATAATGTATTTCCATTCAGAGAATGAGCAACACCCAGTGAGGAGGACCAGAAGGTTTGTCTGTTGAAAACCATAGGTAACTGATTAACCATGATCCAGTCAACTCAAACCAGTCTGTCTTAATGTTCTGTCCCAATTTTTCAGCCTGACAATGCAGTAGATATTGAAAAAAGTATTTTACAAAGAACTAAGTCTATGCAATATTAGCCATACAAGTTGTAAAACAGGAAGTTTCAGCACTGATACTGCAGGAGTTAGAACCCTGAGAGAGCAAGTAAAATGAAAGGTAAAAATAAAACAATAAAGCAGTAAAACATAACTTATAGTTTTAAGAATTGAAAGATGTTTTCACAAGGGGAGAATAAATCTGAGAGGAATAATCTTTCCCAATTCCAGGAAGTGACAAAAAGGCAGCATGCTGTGATGGGTCGAGAAGAAAGACAGACAACATCTTGCAATGCTTTAGGGGAGCAGCCATTGAGAAGCCAATCCCAGCAAATACAAAAGCATCAAGCAGTTGAACAACAAGCATTTAGCCCTGGAAGAGTGCACAGGGCTAAAGTCTGACAAATCTGCTCACAACATTTATACTTTCCCATTTCAGCAGGAAGCACTCTGCCTTCTGCAGCAGAGAAAAAGATCCTTCCCAACTGGAGAAACCCGCAAAGCAACTGCTCAACTCTTTTAAAACACTTTAGAGTGTGTCTATGAGGAACATTTCAGTATATTTATGCCACATTTTTGCAATTTATGTAAAGTGTTGTTTCACAGTATGAACTCACAAAGCTTTAGACCTTCTCTTCTTCTAGACAGAAATGGGCTCTTATATGTCTTACTGAAATGGATCCTAACAGTGGCCATCTAATGTCTTTTCACATTAAACAATTTTTTGTCTTTCATCAATGTTATTAAATTGTCTACATGGAGATCGTCTGCCTTACGGAGATGGTTTATATGCATCTATATTAAAAAAGAAGAGAAAACAAAGAGTCCAGCCACATGATATCTATGATTATACCAACCCAATCTCAATAGAGGAACAGTATCAAGACCATAATTTAAAGTGGTGTTCCTTTTGTTGGATTTAATTGCAATGCACAATAACATAGGAAAATAAACATATTTAAACTCTCATGTCCTCACTGAACTGCTCTCTTATGCTTTGAATTTACCTTATATGGGTAAAAAAGGGGTTCCTCCCTTGAACACAGGGACACTGCTTAATAATAGAGCATATGAATCATTCTTTTTGTTGCTGCTCTGTAGGACAGGATAGCACTGATGTGAGCCAAGTATTCTTGTGTTTTGTGTTCTGATATTAAATGCAGGACAAAAATATCAACAAAGGATGTACAAAAAACTGGAAAGATTCACGGCCACTAGCAAGTATTCTCAGTCACTCTTTCTGGAAAAAGTAACAATACAACATATAGCATGTATCAGAGCACAGAGAAAAAGGTTATGTAATTTAGGACATAGTATTTAACTGAGTGAAAAGTTCAATAACTAACTTTTTATTTCATATTTATTCTGTATTAATATTGTTCAAATAAGCAGGTAAAGTTCCTTCGCAAATTTATGTGAATACTAAGTGACTTCACTGATCATTAAGTGGTTTATTTGAGAGGAGTGCTTTGCAATTGACACCACAAAAAAACCATATATGCAGGTTAAGCTTTATTTGTGTCTTCAGTTAAGTCAGTGAACATACATATTAAAAAATAAGTACCTTATGAACAGCAGCACCACAGTCTTACTCTATACTTTGTGTACATTTTGTATTTTAGAGTTATTTTTATGTTTACGATTTATTTGCTTAGATTGTTTATTCTTTTTCACTGTAAACTGACATTGCAAGAAAAGCCAAACAGCTAACTGAAATAAAATACCTTGAAATGCTGAAATTATATTTACAACAGGGACCCACAGTGCTTTTGTAATGATGTTTACACTTTATTATGCAGCAGAAGAACTGGCAACTATTTTCAGTGGTGATTAGACTTCAGTAACCATATGTTACTCATTCTTTTCCTGCACCTGGGCAGAAAGGTAGTTGGTTTCATGCTGGGTTCAAACCCTGCCCTCTTTGCTTCCAATTTTTAGGCTCAGGGACTTTTTTTTTTTGCTTCTCTGAGCAAGGAGGCAGCAATCTGAGGGTGCAGGATAGAGGTAGGAGGGTGTGAGGCAGCATGATGCCTCAGTTGGCTGTGCAGTTGAAGTTGGCTGTTGGGAAAGACTGGGGTAGCTCACATGGTGGCTCACACCCTCCTCAAAACAAGCCTGACACAAGCACCCAACTGCATGGGTGCATGGGGTCCTCTAACATAGTCTTTGGACTGCTCCAATTGTACTGTACCTTATAAAGAATATGTTGGGGAAAAATAAGGACTAACATGCTCTTAGAAGGTCCTAACCCATTTGGTTTATATCCAGATTCAGAAAAATGTACCTGGCATAGTACCCTATAAAAAGTTTTTGTTATCACCTTCCTTTAGATCTGCACAAAGATACATTTTGCTTTTGTTACTCATTACAGAACAAGAGCCAAACATCCTGTACTGCTGCAAGATTCACAATAACGTAACAATTTTAATGTAATGATGCAAAGAGAAGCTGAAAACTCCTCTTTGTAAAACTATCTAAAATTTATCTACAGTCTTACAGGTTCAAGTACTCACACAGAGCTCAGGGCTCTGTTCTGAATGTGCTGATTTGGCAGGTTCAAACCAGCTCCTCTGAAGGGTTTTGATTTTCTATAGAAAAATCTGTGTGATATTGTTTTCTATCTAGAAGCTTAGATAAGACCCTGAGCAGATCTGCCATGACATATTAATTTACTCTAGAGGTTTCTCAGGTTGGATCTATATTCACTATATTCACTATATGGGTTTTATCAGGAAAAGCTTTCAATAACATGGCTTCTCACTTCCTGCATTTCTGGATGGAGTTTTTCTTGAAGTTCACATATAAGTTTCTGGCAAAAAGTACGCACAAATTTGATTACATGACCATTTATGAACTCTAAACTGAATTTAAGACTCTATCCAGGTCCAACAAAATGTGATGTTGGGCAAGTAAAATTACTTCAAGGGAAACACATCTAATGACTCTGATCCTTTATGTAAATAGTTCGGAATGGTCAGTGCCCCATGTCCCACGGTCATGTCAAGTCTGTCAGTGTTTAGGAGGCATTTGGACAACACCCTTGAAAAATGCTTGAGCTATTACTTGTCCTTGAAGTCATCAGGCCATGGGACTCGATGATTATTGTAGGTCCTTTCCAATCAGAACTATTCTAATTTTTTTATAGTCTAGCAATAACCTGAAGATAAGAAATAGAAAATTACTCCACAGAACCTAGATGCTGGCTGGAGTAACATGCAACTCCCCACCTGCTTGCCTGCAGATTTCCCCCTGTAGGAGCCACAGCACAGGGTAGGTAGGGCAGACTCAGCATAAACTGAGGTCAGAATGCAGCATGCAGCCATGGATAGTATTTTAAGCACTGTAAAAAAGCAATCTCATGTTCCTCCACAAGGCTAGTCAGTTGTGAGGGATATGCTGTGTGTCGTAGCCACATGGTGGAGGAAAGGGATGCAACCAGCTCTAGTGTCTCTGCTAGCAACAGTGGAGTTGAAAATAAATAAACCTTAAGCTCCTTCTGACTCAAATCATTCTATGATTCTATAACTATTTATTTATCTTCTTAAAAAAGAAATAACCAAGATGTAATTCCAGACAAAGAGTGTCTTCTGGTTTCATAATGGTTCAGTAGCAAAACTCTGCCTAAATATTAGCTCCTCTATACAGCTCTGAAGTCATCTTGAGGGGCTTTTCCTTTTCTTTTTCAGTTAAAAGACAATAGGTTAAGCTCCTAATTTGAGGTAATCTGAGACATATTTACAGAATTAGTAGCTGCATACACAGATCAAAAAGCAGGTATACTAAAAATGCAACCCCTAATATAAGGCTGGTGATAGTAAATGATTATTATTCTCAGCAGTACCTTTGTTGATAGAGTGCATGCTGTCTGCAGTCTCAAAAAAACCCCCCAGAGGTTTACATATATAAAGAGCGATCTTTACAAGACTATGCGATCTGTCTTTATCTATTGGTTGGAAGAGCTACTCTAACATTAAGTTGGGTGTGAGAGGAAATAATATTTAATTGAAGCAATTCAGGTTTTGCCAGAAGCTTTTAAAACATAAGCATATTTACGTAACATTTACTTACAAGCAAAGCATTCTTCAACAAGGGCTAATAGGTAATTTACCTAATTCTACTATTATTTTTACCCTGTGATATCAAAGAAATGTTCACAAGACAACTAGTGATGACAGGACACAGTCTCAAACTCCAGCAGGAAAGGTTCAGTAGGACAGCAGGAGGAACTTTTCCACAGAAAGGGTCATTGGACATTGGAATGGATTGCCCAGGCAGGTGGCTGACTCACCACCCCTGGAGGTGTTAGGGTGAAGACTGTATGTGGCACTGAGTGCCATGGTCTAGCTGATACAGTGATGTTTGATCAAAGCTTGGACTCAATGATCTCAGCATTCTTTTCCAACCTAACTGAGTCTGTGATTCTGTGAATTCCATGATGAGGAATTATTTTTTTATGATATACGAAACTTTATCTGCTGTTTTCTCTGCACAAAAGGCTTTAAAATTGCAGAGCAGCAGAAGGTTTCCATACCTAACAGAAACAGAAAAAAAAACCCCTTTAGATTTTGTTGTGCTAGTGGAAAGATTGAATTTTTAACCCATAATAATCAATGCACTTAGTAATTGCATGGGCTTTAACAAGCAGTAAAGGTGATGCCACTTTGACACAGGGGTTTTCAGATTTGTATAATAAAATCACTGCGACCATGCCAGCTAATGTATATTATTAAATAGCATAAAATAATGTGTTAGTGGACATAGCTTATCTGTTCTTTACAGACTCACCTCATCTCTAAATAAATGGGGGAAAGAACTGGGTCACTAGTGCTCTGAGTATTAACTTAGCTAAAAACAGACAAACAAAAACAAATGCACTAAATATGCCAAAAAGATAGGGATCCTAGAACTGTATCTATCCCAAATAAATAGCATAGATTAGGTATTAAGTACAACTTTTAGTACACACTAAATGTAAAAATAAATTACAGAAATGGTTCAAGTATTTATAGAATTTGGAAAGTGAATCCTCCTGCTATGGACTTTGTTCAGGGGTACAGACTGAATCACTTTTTCAAACACAAACACAGAAACTTCCTTATCTAGCTAGACCCTGTGCTCTGTGGTTCTGCCAACATATGAAAATTAACTGCAGAGAAAATCAGTTATTCCCAAAATTATTGTTATTCCAATTGTAATAATAAAATAAGTTATTTAAAATACACCAGTGTTTATTCTGGAATAAGAGCACATGTCTATGAAATTGGTCTAAAAGATTACTCTGTAGTGCCTGCAATGTTATTTTGATATTTAGGGACTAGAACTTCTAATGAACAGTACAGAATATAATGTTTTTGTAATAGTTTCCATAGTTTTGAAATAGTTCCCTTTCCAAGCTAGTTAAAAGCTCTGCCAATGAGCTCCACTACCTGCTGTGCTAGAGCTCCTTCTTCCCTCTGATATAGGTGTCAGTAGACCAGGTGTTTAATAGATCATCCCATGATAAAAAAGCCCCGATTTTTTTCCAATTACATCAGCCTCAGAGCCACACATTGATCCAGTGGATGTGCCAATTCCTATCAATACTCCTATCAATATCCTAATAAAGCAGCAATTTCTGAACCGCTTTCTGTTTTATTGTGTCAAACTGAATCCAGAAAAAGAAATTGAAAATAATTAAAATTATTTTCCTACCACCCCTCTTGCACAAAAATTGCTTTTAGACAATAAAATATTTAACAGGTGATTAAGACAGTAAGGTATGCTCAGATTCAAGTATGATATCTTCTACAGTACATTCGACAACAGTGAGGAAAACTTGTCATATGCAATGATCATACTGTATTTTTAATTATAGTTAAACTGGTATCCAGACCACTCTATGTACCACTAGTTGAGTGCCAAAAAATGCCACAAGAATAGAAAATCTTCTGTGACTTCATAGAATGTATACTGTATACTGCTGTGCACTGGAGAATTTCTCTCAAATCATAACCCACATGCAGCATGCAGCATGAGAAGGATAAATACCCATGGCTTAATAATTTTTTCTGGGATTGTTTTAAATACTGGATATGCTCTTGCTACTCATTGCACAAAGACTACTTTTTACGTGATATGACAGAATCAAAGAACTTCAGATCTACATTCTTTAAAAAATAGTTATTTGTAAGCTGATAGCTGCCTAGCCCAGTTTACATCCCTCCGCTCAGCTGCAGCTCCTCTGCGGGTCAGTTGCTGTAAAACTTAGAGCTGTTAAAGTTCAGGAGGCCTAAAATTATGAATATTTCTCATGCATGTGTGGTAATTCTGCAGGCAAAAACAAGTTGACAGAACATAGAGTTCTGAAAACCAGCTTTGCTAAGTGTATACTTAGATTACATATACAATGGAAACAGTCTGAGCAGAACAGCTTTGTATATGGGAACCCATGTAAGAAACCAAACACCCTCTCTGCTTAACTGATAGTTCTAAAGCAATTAACCACATTTACTTTCACGACAGGAAAAAAAAGCACTTTTTCTGCAACCTCTCTTTTTCTAGGAACATGGTATTATTCTTCTTATCTTTTATTGCAATGTCAGCCAAACATAGAGAATATTTTTTTAAACACTCACACATCTCAAACTTGTCTCCTTATAGAGTTCATTCCTGCACTTAGTTTCAACATTTTTCTTGTTCCTACAGAAACAGGGATGTTTTTGCTGTGACCAAGTGTTTCGAGTGATTCCTATGTTTGACTATACTAATAATAGCAACTGCTCTCCTCAGACCCCTCATGTGTTAAATTAATCAACACCAGAAGGTCAAATGTACATAACAGCTTATTCATTTATTAACTGAAATGACAGCTTATTCATTTATTAACTGAAATGACCTCACCACCACGTTTTTGTTTTCTGTTTTTTCTTTATATGTTCATGCAGTCAAATACTATTACAGAAATATCTTCTGAGCTCCAAACTTGCATTGATTACATGCTACTTGCTTTTTGACACCATAGAAAAAATGAATTTTGTTATTTCAAAGAAAACAATTTCCTTAGGTCCTCAGTTAATCTCATCTGTGGAGGCACCTTCCAACACTCTCGCTCCCTTCACCTCCCCATTATGCCACTCACCTCCAGGACATGCTTGCAAGTAGCCCAAATGCACATCCCTTTGGCACAGTGAGGAGAGAATTTCTGCTATGGATGCCCATTGCCCTTGTTGTGTAAGGTCAGTTTTAATTTGTATTGTATCTTCTACAAAGATGTGACTTCATCTGCCTTATGCTTTAAGTCAGCTGAATATGACCTAGCTCCAGATCAAAAGCTGAATAGTTTGGCTAACACTGTGTAATACTTGAGAAAATAAGTCTTGTTGAGAGGCCAAGCCCCACATTAGTTTGAACACAAAGCTGCTCTTAACTACAGCTAAACAGAGCTGCCCTGAGTCCAGTTTGAAGCAGGGCAAGTATATATTTATGTCTGCCAGGAAAGGACTTCGCAAGCATATCCTTGCTTTCCAATGCCTGAGGAATAAAATGTCCCTGGGTAAGATTAGGTTCATATACATAATTTTTCACATTTCATGGGCACCTGGATGGGAATTTTTAGGAAACCAGTGGACTTGTTCAAAAGAACCAGGTGGGAATTTGGGGAGGACAAGGGTGAGCTCATTGTTGGTGGGATGGCCACTGCTTGCCCTGGCCCCCTGGTGCCTTAAATCAGTCTCTGTTCCAGTCCAAAATGGTGCATGCTGACCATGTGGCCCTGCTGGAAACATTAAAGTACAGGTGCATGCCCGGAGGAGAGTACCAGTGAACAGGAGCAGATAAAAGAATGGTAACACGTGTGCTAAATTTGGGTGTTCTACTGCCCTGGATTTAAAAGCAGCTGAGACCATACTTGGAGCCTCAGGTGGTGACTATATGTGGTGGCTAACAGCTGGCCTGAAGGCCTCACAGTTATAAGTAATCTTAACTATAATTTTATAACTGAAATACAACTGATTATATAACTAATTATATAATTACCTTGATTATGTAACTCAACCAGTCTGGGCCGTTAAGGAGCATGCCTAGGCCGTTGGGGATACGGGCAGCAATTGGCTAGTTGGCCAGGTGGCAACCGGTTCAGCCAGTCAGGATTAACTGCGCAGACCTTCAAAACTATACAAGGAGAATAGCGCTCAATAAAAGTTGGCTGTTGTTGCATGACCCCTACCATGTTTTGTTGCGTGCCTGTCTCCAACATCAGTGACAATTACACACATTTCTCTCTCCTTTCTCTCTCTTCTTCTTCTCCTATCTTCTCCTTCTCAAAGTATACTGTAAGCCAGACTATAAAAATTCCAATCAATGCCTTGTTAAGTGCCTTGTTGTGTTTGGATAAATTAAAATTTGTGAAGCGCCTTACTTTCTCTGGGTTGTTTTAAAATTTGCCAAGTTACCTTATTCTACCTCAATGTTCTAAAGTTTGCAAGTACAAGTTTGTTTCAAACCTCCTGAGAATTTTGTTGTTTCTCCAGGACACAGCCCAGAGTAAATCAAACAAGCTTCCTCTAAACCTGCCGAGTGGACCAAGGCATTACAGAGCTCAAGAAGTACTGGGTAAAAAAACCAAAACAGGGATCTCCTAAAATTTCCCACCAATTGCAGGTTTCCATGATGTCTCCTTGGGACAAAACGGACAAAACTGACCATTTGAGGTAGCAAATTTGTGTAAACTGCCCAATCAGTAAAGAAATTAAGAAGTTGAGGGATACTATCTGCTTCTTCAGTTCTTTATCACTAAAAATGTTGGGAAATTAGAAGTCTTACCTAACTTGTCCAACAGTGTTGCTGGTGTAAAAAACACATTAGTTGTCCTACAAATTTTGTTGTGAGCAAAGTGCAGCTACAGCTGTATTACTGCAAAAAACATGATATAACTCTGCACATCCCTCTGAACATGTATATCTCTGCCTTTGACTGGATGTAAACAGTCACATTCTGAAAATACAGAATCAGGCAAATAGTTTAAAACATCATGTACAGCATATGCCAGGCTAAACCTTTCCTATACAGACCCAGATCCCTCACTGCAGATTTCCTTCGCTTCTCTGATTTGTACACAGACACCAAAACTCAGAGTCTTATTTGGAAGCAATATGAATGTAATCAAAAAACGTAAGTTTTACTTTTCACTCTACAGGATTAGCCATTTCAACCTTTTGTCATTGTGAAGTATAAATTTACATAATTGAAAAAAGTATTTTTTTCTATGTTTTACTGCATTTTTGAGTCTTGAGTAGAAATGTAAAGCTCTAAGGTTACCAAAATTAGTATCTATGCAGAACAAATGATCCCAAAATTCTGTTCATAGATTTTCCCTTTCACAGCCTTAACCCTGGTACTTACTTTGTTTGCTAGTATCTGTAGCATATTAGAGCTATTGATATGACTGCTTAAGACAGAGCATCAATTCAAAATGTTTTAGAGACTAAAATATGAATTTTCCTTTCATTGTCTCCTTAGGCAAATTACTTGTAAATAAAATCCACACGGAATAAGTACAAAAATCCCACATGAATGAAATTTAGGAAATGTCAGTCTTCTGAGCATTTGGATTGGAGGGTGGGTAAAGACTGCCTCTCAGTGGGCACATCTGTTTGTGTCAAAGTGAAAGTCACCTAAGTAACTGTAAATCTGCCACCATCATAAGCGTTCTAGTGAGTTTGTCGCTAAGTAAATAAACCTGAACGAAGATTGCCATCAAGCATTTCCCAAGAAATTCAGCAGTTCCTATGATTTACTATACTTTTGTGCACTATTACATGTATATATATATATACATATATATGTTATATATATGTAACAGGATCACAGCATCACACAGGATCACAGAATCACACAGGATCACAGAATCAATTAGCTTGGAAAAGAACTCTGACATCGTCAAGTCCAACCTCTGACTGAAAACTACTCTGCCAACTAGACCACGGTACTAAATCCAGTCTTTCCTTAAGTCATGCAAGCACCCTTCTGGCCAGCCCATTTCAATGTTTAATCACCCTTTCTGTGGAGTAATTCCTCCGAATGTCCAACCTGAACCTCCCCTAGTGAAGCTTGAGTCTATTTCCTCTCATCCTGTTGCTAGTTGTCCAGGACAAGAGATTGACCCCCACCTGGCTAAAACCTGGAGTTGCAGAGAGTGATAAAGTCACCACTGAACCTCCTTTTCTCCACAGTAAATAATCCAAACTCCCTCAGCCACTCCTCACAGGACTTGTGCTCCAGACCCTTCATCAACTCCACTGCAGTTCTTTGGACACACTCAAGCACCTCAATGTCTTTCCTAAACTGAGGGGTCCAAAACTGGACCCCGCACTTGAGGTGTGGCCTCTCCAGTGCCCAGTACAGGAGGACAGTCACTGTCCTGCCACATTATTGCTGACTGGGCCAGATGCCATTGGCCTTCTGGGCTGCCTGGGCAAAGCTTGCTCATGTTCAGCCAGCTATTGACAAGCATCCCGAGGCACTTGCTGAGCCACTTTCCAGCCACTCTTTCCCCAGCCTGTAGCTCTGCATGGGGTTGTTGTGGCCAAAGTGCAGGACCTAGCAATTGGTCTTGTTGAACCTCCTACCTTTGGTCTTAGTTCATCTTTCAAGCTAGTTATAGGAAATGGAATTCCTACACTTAAAATACAAAAGGCTTTTCTGGGAATAAAAAAATTTTTTTTTTTTTCAGAAACACACTTTAATAGTGATCTTTTCTTCATATTCAAGTATACTTTGGCTAATTTTATAACTTTTTTTTTTTCCCTGGAAAAGATTAATGTCAGCAGAGGTCTTGAAAAGATGTCATGGACTGATCATTTTACCAGGAGTATTAACTCATTTCCCCCCAACTAAGACTGTGGGTAAATAGTCAGTACTCTGCTCTCAAAACCCTTAATTTACACTACATATCTTTGAAATAAAATTAAAGGATGTTTGCTTTGACTAGAAAACTAAAATCAAAAACAACAATGAAAAAAACCTCACCAAAAATCTAAGGAATAAAATAAAAAAAAAATCAGGAGTCAATCTGTAAGGTATTCGGTAATACTCTGTTGACAGTGAGTATGTGAAAACAAAGACAATTCTGAAGAGATTACTACAAACTAAATAAAGAGCAAACAGCGGTTTATTGTCTTTGATAGCATATCCTACTACTTGACAGGACAACATATTTTATTTCATGTTGAAGTAAGCAGTTCAACAGCAATGACATAAAAGTGAGATGGAAATTAGTACATTTTTATAATTATAGTGTGATTTTTTCCTGCGTTTATCTCTGAATTTTGATTTTTGTTTATCATAACTTTGTTACACTAACCTCTATATTCTTCCAGAAATGTAGTGCTTTGAAATTTTCATTGTATTACTTTAATTCCCTTGCAACATTTTAGTCTCAGGAAGCACTTTTGCAAATATCTACCTTCACTCAAAGGCTTTTTCACTATTTTAAAACAAATTTTGCCAAACAAAACCAAAACTGCTTTTTGCTTTGAGATCAGACTAAATGGTTGGTACAGAGGTGGGAGAGGGAAGAGGCATTAAGAAAAAATTAAAGGGTGAAATAAAGTTGCAGAGGATTGGAGGAATGTTAATTGGAGAGTTTGCAATGCAGTATTTCTAGAAAGTCTAAATCAGGGCACAGAAGGAGAGGAAAAGTCAGGCTATGTCCTTCAGGAGAAGGAAATCTTTGAAGCCCACCTCTTTTCTTGAAGACCAGCTGTTTCTAAGTTCAAGTCACATGATTACAAGACATTTTTGAAATGGAGTTCGGTTACGTTCTTTGTGCAAGACTGAAAAAATCAGTTTATGAGCTGTCTGCACCTCTGAAAGGTCAATAAGCCACAAAACTTGGAGAACAATACAGTTTTAGCATGCACTTGGTATTAGGACACTGCTGGGCAGTGACATCTCAAGCTCTATGCTCCAAGAGCAGTCAAGCAGGTTTCCGTATTTTTTATTCTTCTAAAACCATTTTTTCCTCTAGTCCTGAACTGACCCTAATGAAGGAATTAAGCCTTTCATGTTGAAGCATGAGTCACAGAGAAGATGACTTGAAAATGAATATTCTTTGGCTTCCCCTTTACTCTCCCTTTTCCCACCGTCTTCCCTGGATTAAAGTAATTGATTTATTTTCTTCCTGATACCCAGTTTAATAATCAAAATATTTTATTAAAATTAGGCATAGAAGCAAAGTACTTGGAAGTATAAAAACACCAGATGTAGATACAGGAAAGGGCTACAAAGAAGTAAACCAGAAAGGGCTTCAAATGACAGAAAATTAATATTATTCATGTTTTGAGGAACCACACATAAAAGGTTACATAGCCCTTAAAAATTATGGCAATATACAGAAGTACTACCATTGCATGCAACAAGTTAATATTTTGGAGTTGGGACAGCTATTTTTCATGTTTAAATAATCTAGTAAAAAGTTTATTCTCAAACTGAGTATCCTCTAAAATAAAAAGCCTTTTGCAGTGTCACAGAAAGTTCAAAACTGTGTTGAATCTTAGTTAAAAAACACAACAGACCTTCTTCCAAAAAAAAATTACAAAATTATTAGTTGCATGATAAGTTAATGTTTAATTCCCAATATATAGTATATAAAATTATCCCAATAATTTTTCCTTCTTTTGGAGGACAGCTAAGCAAAAACATTGCCATGATGTCAGCCTGCACTTGGCATCTATGCTCATCAGAGAGGTGCTAGTCTTTGTACATGGAGCTTTAAGTTATTTTTATTTCAGAATCTTTTGTGTTCTTTGTAGGAAGAACCACCAGCTATCAGCCAAGTTAAAATATTCTCCATTTGTCTTAAATATTTTTGCCAGATAAGCAGACAACTATGCTACAAAATGCATTTGAAACTTTCAGTATAGAAGCAATATTATTAGCTTTGTCCAGTCAGTACATTTAAATGGTTTTCACATTTTTTATGCCACTAAAGAGAATTGCTTCACAACTGGAGGCTGGTTTCTCAGTTTTGAGACACTGTAATAAATCTGTCATGAATGCCACCATACAGATATCTTTCATGCTCTTAATAAGAACGTTCATTTTCTTTCTTTTAGAATTTTAATGTACTTTTATTTGCAGTTGAAGGAAAGAAAAAGTTACAAAGACCAGTTACAAAGGACTTTGGTATCACTTGCAAGCAGAAGGCGGAGGTGAAAAGATTACTAACTGCTAGGAGACAGCACTTTCCAAAGGAGTGGGCATTGAGTCTGTCAGTGGTGCTCTGGGTACAAAAGAGGATCCTAGCTGTCAGCAACAGATAGAAATTTATTCATACACAGAAGAAATTACAAATACAGTTAATGAGTGATTGGTACAAATGCAAATATCTGAAGTGCATAAGCTACAATATGGCATAGTATCCCATGTTTTGGTATGGTGCAATGTAGTGTAGTGTACTACAGTATGTAAGAAGGGAAGGTATATATTCTACTGCACCATTTTGCATTTCTCCCCATGAGAAAACTGAAATGAATGTTGCTTTATAAAAGAAAAAAAGAAAGACCAAGTGACCGAAAAATATTCTTGCAGTAAGATGCACTGAGTACAGGTATCAAATTAGGAAGTGAAATTATAATAGCAAATGCTGTCAGTACCAGACAAGAGCTATTCTCACCTAAAAATTCAGTGATGAGTGAAGTTTCTCAAATTCCAGAATATATTTGCATGAAAGTATAATTGGTTTATATCTGCACTGTGACTTCAAATACAGTTTTTGTTTACCAATTTACAAAACATAACCCATAAGTCTGCTGCTTTTTGCACAGGCTGGTAAAAACAGCCTGTGCAAAGTAGATTCCTTATCACCATTTTTCCCCGACTAGTGTTTTCTACTGCAGGTAAGATATGGCCACCACTTGCTAAGGAACAGAATAGTTTGGTGAGACAGTAAGCACAGTCTACCTCTTTATGTAACCTGAAAATAAGTCTTAAATATTCAACAAAACTCCATCTCATCCCACCTTTACCCTAGTAAATTATAAATGTTCTCCTTTTTATTTTTCCCCAAAAAAGTGGAAGAGCTCTTTCTGAATCCAGCATTAACTAAACACTCATAGTTTCTGATTATTATATGCAGAATCCATAGAGAGAAATGTTTTTCAGAGTAATCAGAAAACAATTTTCATAATTTCATACCTTCTCCTACTGGCATGTCATTTATCTGGAGACTGGTCACTATGGCTGTTTCACTCATGAACTAACTCCAGTCTTCACTACTGAAGTTGAAAACATGATAGTTTTTAAGATACATAAATTTACTGGAGTAGTTTGTATTTTCCAGCATAAGAGAAGACCAAGAGACTATTTGAAAAATTATGCTTGTGGACACAAATGAATGTTCCTTAAAAATTATTTCCTCTACTTCCTTTTGCCCCCTTTCCCTTCTTTGGTTAATGGGAAAACTACCAATGGAACCACTGGCACCAATTCTTCCTGTTTCTGTTCCAGTTGCTAAGAAAAATAAAGTTTTCTTTCCTGTGGAAAAAAGGTTGAAGCTTCTGGCTCCAGTACAATTTTTTATCGTTCCTTAAAGTATTCAATTACTCAATTCAGTCTCCATAAATGTATATGAGGAAACAAAAGGAAATATTTATATGTAGCCACAGCATGTTTTTAGCACTGCAAGGGCTTCCATAAATAAAACCTCTTGGGCTTTCTGATTTCAACTTCTTTCTCAAAGGAGACATTTTTCAGGAAAATAATTCATTGCTTGAGTAGAGGTTAATGGCATTGTTAATTTGTAGAGAGTCATCATCAATAGTTTAAGAGCTCTTTACTTACCCTTGTCAATCAGTAACAGCTAAACCACATTATGAGACAGAACTGTGTAAGTGATTAATTCCAAATCTACAATAAACTTCTCAGTAGCACATGGAAAATTACAAAGTGTCTGCCCTGTGGTAAGAATTTAGCATCCTAGCTACTGTGGAAAAACCTCAGAAAATACACAAGAAAATGAGAAAGAACTCTGCAAGCAGGCAAAATTTTAAATACTTTCAAGTGAACTATTTTGAGAAACATAAAAACTCCCCTATATTTACATTTACCTACAATAAATTTCCAAGTGGTTACTATTATTTAAGGAACCTCATTTAATTATTGACATCTTAACAATGAATATACAACATCAGTTTAAAAACAGGCAAGAAGAATACTGTCTGTTGAATACGAAGCCTAAATAAACCTTCACAGACCAGCAGATACTCTCAGAGAGTGAAACCACTTTTTAATGGAAGATTAAGAGAGAATTTGAGCTCTTGTCAACAGGAAGATTTTAAAGTTTAAGATAGAAATGCCTCCTTAGAGGGATCTTTCAAAGAAAATCCTAATTGATAGAGAACTAAATTTCTGGAAAGGTAACTCAGAATGTGGTATAGATCTTAATTTTGGTTGTTATCTCAAAGTGGGATTATAGACTTGGTAGACAAAAATGGAGACTTTTTTTACTAAGAATATTCTTACACTGTGGTCCTTTCCATATTGAGTAAATAGAGCATTGGACTGAGGTTGAAGGAACCCAGGTTTGAATCTATCTAGGTTCTGCCTTATCCTAATGTAAAGACTCACAGAAGCTAAAGAACGCTTCTCTGTCTCTCACCGTCTCTATCTGCAACACAGAGATTTCAAGTATTTTTTAAGCACTTTGCAGTGGGCTGTTAAAAAAATTACACCGAGTATTGTATGCTGTAGCTGTGCTTATTTTTAAAGCCATCTGTCACTTGAAATAAAGACAAATTATCATGCTTGAGCCATGCAAGTCTGTAGTTCAGACCTCTACTGACAACGTTACAAAGATTAATAAGTAATATTATAATTATGAACAGTGGCTAAACAGCAATCTAGATTCCAAAGCCAAAATATAGCTCTCTTTCATGTACATAAACTTGCCCCAAATTAAAGAAGCTAACTTCAAATGTCTACAAGACCAGAACTAAACATTGTCACCTTTGAGGGTCACTTTATGAATGTTGTTCTTGATTTGTTAAAGTTCACTGAGCTACATTCATACTGTTTGTTATTAAACATTAAATCTGATTCTGTGGGAAAAAATATTCTATTTCTGGAATGTTAAACCCTGTGATAGAAGCTTACAATTTAGAGCTCATTTGATACCATTTGGAACATCAGCCTATAAAAATTAGCATACAATTTTCTAGTGGTGCTTTCACTTCTGTTTTTCCTGCCATAGCAATAAGAAAATACCAAGGGCCTTCCATGCTGGGAGGTTTTCACTTAGCTTCTTCATAGTATTTGACTCAAGAGACGCCCAGCATAATTTTTTATGCCAAAACATATGATCAGCTTTTGTCTAGAGTTATCTTTACCATAATACCATAGGCATCACTGCCAAAAAGTCTATGCTGACACAGCAATATCAAGAAAAATGTATTAATGTCATGCATTTTGAGTTTGCAAGGTGTAAGTAGAGCAGGGATTGAGTGACTGATTGATTAACTAGGGTCAGCAGAGGGAACAGTTACATATTAGAAGGTAAGTATCTCAGAGAGACTGGAAGTGATGCATCTTGGTGGCCAGAATGTTGTCACCATTGGTGCTCCAACCTGACAAATTCCTCTTGTTGAGCGATTTTATCAGTCTGGAAGGCTCAGATATGGCTATCTTGTTCCATTGCTGCTTAGCTCTCTACACCTCTGTAGAGTAAGGGTGCGGAGCATTTTTTTAAAATAATTTTTCTTTTCCTGTCTGAGGAAAGAACCTTAACAAACCACAGTGTACACGATCATTTAGTACATGATCTAAGTCCACTAGATAAACATCAGAGTCTTGCCATAATGATACTTTCTATAGAGTTTTTCAACTCTAGATTTCCAACAATGGCTGATTTGAATCAAGTAAATAAAGCATTCTACCCATTAAAGAGCATTTTGATGAGAAAATGATTAACTTTTTTTCCAGAGTGTCCTGCTTTTAACCTAGAAAACTCTTCTGGAGATAATTGAGCAGTGCTGTGCTTATCCTGCAGAATGGCTATTCAAGGGCACAGGTTCTAGCTATCACACAATACAAGAAAAGCCACAGAAAGCAGGAGCAACTCCATCTAAAAATCTCTGGTACTAGACTGAGGGACAAAAAAAGATTTAAGCAAAGCTCGATTGACTATCCAGTTATGCCTTTTATTACTAACCTAAAATGCTAACTGCTGTCTTCTACTTGTCCCCATGCTTCCTTAATTCCTCTCTTTCTCTTCCAGAATGACTCACAGAAAGACATTCTCTTCCAAAAAAACCACTCACATACTATATTCTCATTTGACTTTTAATCATATGTATTCCATTGCTGTTAATCACTACTTCACTGCTTTAAATCTCTGATTTTCACCGTGATTTTCTGGTTTTACCAATCCTGAATAAATACATAACACAAGCAAACATTTTTCCAAGTATAGATGGAATTTATACATAACCAAAATTTCAGTTTATGGAATAGATAGATCCTTCTTTCTATTGTTATTTCATTGTTTTGACAGTGTGAACAACCAGTTAATTTCTATTCTCTTCTAAAATGAAAAAAGTTATTTGAGCATAACCACAAATTCACTGAAAAATGGTCTGTTAAGATTCAAAACACTGCACTCTTTTTAATTACCCTGGTAAATTAAAAAAAAAAAATGTTCAAAATCCCTCCACCTCTGCCTATTTGTGTGAATGAAGCAGGAAAGTACAATTTGCTTCCTATTTGTCCTTGCCCTTTATACGCTTATCTTCATATTCATATCCTTTTGGAAACATAAGCCAGGATTACACAAGGAATACAGGTAAGGCAGCATCTGCCAACCACACAGGAAGGACTGGTGGCATATTTTTGGAAGAGAAGTCAAAATTGAATTCTGTGTGTGCTTAGTGAAAAAAAAAATCCTACATTTCTCATGCATTCCAACAGAAACAATTATTTGGTATTTGAAATCTATAAAAAACCCTTGAATGGTGCTTATACAGACCCAAGGAAAAACAACATAATGGGCATACAATGTAGTTTGCCATCAATCACGGTATTACCAGGTGTTTAGGAAAATACTATTATTCTACACTGGTTCTGTTTCCCAGGAAGCACAATAAGACTGAACACAAAGCAGACCTCAGCTTGAACTCTGGAAAGGTACAAAGGTGACTTGCCCATGCACTCAGCATGATTGCTGAATGTGAATCTTTGGGTCTGAACACACTGGCACACACCTGTATTTACTAATGATGGTAATAAAAGCCAAGTGCACAGCGTCCAACCTCACTGCCTGTGAACAATGACCTAAGATGCTCTTTTTAATATTTTTTGTATGCTCTTTTGAAAACTGAAATATTAATGATGGCAGAAATTAACTTTATGCCCCATTTTTACCTCTCTCTCTGTGATGCTTGCAATGAAAGTATGACAAATAGGTAAGGCTCTAAAGTCTAAGGTGAGCCCTGTTTGCTTGACCCACTTTTAAGATTAGCTAACTTCCTTCCTAAGGAGCAAGAGCATTACTGTTGTGCAAAACAAGAGTGTACAACTTTGCCTTGTTTGTGAGAATGCCAAGTAACAGGCATATATCTCACCCTCAAAAGCATTAAATTATACTACCAGAGAACATATTTAGTAGTGATGGCAGCCTGAGTACACTCACGTTTTGTTTGCAGATTCCTGCTTTTCTCTGCCCAAACATGGGAAAATTCTTGCTCTTTGTATCTAATCTGTACACCTAAGACTATGGCTTAGACATATTAAGTTTCATCAATAGCACTAGGGATAGAACCGCAAGAACAATTTAGAAATGTTTGACAACAAAATAATGCTATTAAAGTGATTGAAAGAATACATTTAGTCTACAGCACACCCTGCATTTGCCTATTGTCCCCAAAGCCTATGACTCTGAGGCACATAACCCAGAAATCAAACACAGCAAATTACTTTCCATGTTGGATACTTAAAATTGTGCTCACAACTTTAAAACATCAACATGACAACTGATCTCCTTTGTAATGAAGAAGTGCACCTTCATGGAAAGATCAGGCTTTTCTCATTAGTGAAAAGCAAGCTGAAACATACTGCTGTTAACAGTTTTAGTACTTCTGTTTATCACAGTCACCAATGTTATCACACCTAATCCTCAAAAATTGATTCAATTTACTATTTCTGACTGGAAAAAAACAGTGCTAACAATTTAATCCACACTTCTGGAAAATTCCACATGCAGGAATTTTCCATTCTTGTTTGCTAAAATGAATATTTGAACTACAGCTGGCAAGAAAATAAAATCTATTCAAAGATAAGTGAATCCCACCTGTGGAATATTTAATAACCTAGTAGATGTTCAGCTAGGACACAGTAGTCAAAGGTACAAACATCTTGCTCTTTCTCAATAAATAGCACTAATTCATCTAAGGTTAACATACCAATAATGAGCTGCAAAACATTTTATGCAGAGTAGAGCAGCTTAACCTCAGAGAAGGAGAGACACTTCAGCTGTACATGTCAGTTGTATGAAAACTGACTTCAGTGGAAAAAAATTTTCCTTAAACAAATTCTTAAGCTAAATACAACTTAGGCTATTATACAGTAGAAATGCAGTCCAAAGGGAGAAACATTGAAAGTCACAACTGTGAGGTTCCAGTGAGCGACTCTTGGCTTTAAAGAACTCTTTCAAACTTTAACTAGAGTTCAGACTCTACTTTAAACTTAAGCCAGTCACATCACAATTCAGTTCATTTGCAGTTTTGCATGTCATTTTTAGAGCTACATTGCCCTTGTGAAATTGTAAGTATTTCAATACAGGAAAGTCCAATCTGAAGTCAATTAGGTCCAGATTTTCACTGCCTTATTTCCCTGTGTAAGTCATCCCCTTGACTTCAGCAGCAAAATCTGCATGACGGTTATATTACCAGCAAAATTATGAAGAGCTTAAACTGTCCTTCACCACTTTATTTATTTGATATGCATATGTATTTGTGTGTATTTTACTATCCTTACATTTACTGACATAATACTTAACTTACATTACTTAAATAAATGCATGGGATTGTACCTACATGCTAGACAAAGGATAAAAGTTGCAACAATAATGATTTTAAGCTGATGTTCTGTCTACTCTAATTTTCACCATCAGCTATTTCTAGCTTTTCCTGTTTTCTATATTTCTATACAGAAACTGCATCTGGTTCCTATTCAGTTACCAGAATGCAAGGAGGTAGTTTTATCATGTTAAACCATCTTTTTAAACACCCCTGCACCAGATTAATGGATTCATCTTGGTATTACTTCTTAAGACTGGAGTATAACTGCGCAGTAAGCCAGACTCCATGGTAAGCCAACACTTATTGATTTGCAGAACTAAGTGCCACATTTTCTGATATTCCCTCTATCAAGAAAGTATTAAAAGTATTAAAAGCTTTGAGATACTGTATATTTTGCAGGAAAAACATGGGTACCATTCAATTTCAACATTTTAAATGAAATATATAATTATTGATGAATAATTCATCGTAAGTCAATGAAACACAGGTTTCAGGAAGAAACTTTAGCTACCATTTTTAACAAGTTGCTGCTTTGTTAGATCACCAAAAAGATGCCATGTTCTTCTTGGGTTTTTAGAGTTTTTGTTAGAAAAACCAAAACAGAAACATATTCTACTTTCAATCTTCAGCAAGACCAACTAACATATCAAGAAATTATGAAATGACCATATTTATGTTTTTATCAAATATATTTCATAAATCTAATCAGCTTATTTCTACATACTGTCATAAAAACTGAGCATGTCCCCTCTACTGAGCAGGGTGTATGATAGTCCTACACAGGTTTTTCTTCACTTTGAAAGAGAAAGCCATCCTAAAGCTCACTCAATAAATATGTGCATGACAGACAGCTTGGAAACAACATGCAGGTCAAGGAAAGTTTCAGAGTGGCAGCAGAGATAAATATATTCTGTATTCAGATAACCATGTTCATAATTAAAGCAAAGTGTTCCATCAGCTGTCATTTAGGATGCTGTGCTACAGTGGCTGAGGCAGAAGTTGTATCATATAACTGGCACTCAAGGGATTTAAATGGACCTTGCCCAAGCAGCAGTATTATGACAATAAAATAAAAACAAAAATTGAAGAACCTCTATATGTGCTTGCATGGCACATAGTAGAAGGGAAACAATATTACTTTTGTCAAATCAAAGATCTAGGAACTATTCTGGTTATCAGAAGCAGAAACTTTAGGAGGCTACCTGCAAACAAAATTTTTGAACACTCTAGGATTGCAATTCCAAGTATTTATATTTAATTTTTGCTAATTCAGTTTTCTCCAGGAACACTCTCTCTTCCTGCCAACAGCAAAACATTCTTGTTATAATGAATGACAGAAGATCTGCTTGGTTTTCATATTGGATTTTTAAAAAATATATTATTACTAGGTTATTTTCAAGCCAGGACCATAATAAAATGTTTGCTTTTGATTCATGGTATACCCATTACATGGTGAACACATGGGACTCATGCTAAGTAGACTGGCAGTACAGAAAAAAGGGTCTTAGGGAAAAACAGAGTACAAGGAAATGGTGTGGAAAGATGCCCCCAATGGAAGCAGAACAGGAAATCTGGATGAAAGCACGGGTTCTGGGAGAGATAGCTGTGGAACTGAAGCTAAGGAGACCAGTGTCCTGTTCACTGATTGAAACACTGCCTGGACGGCCAGGCCCAAAGTGCAGTGGCAAATGGAGTTTCTTCTAGTCACCACTGGTCACAAGTGGTGCTCCCAAGAGCTCAGCATTGGGACCAAGTGTCTTTAATGTCTTTATCAATAATCTGGATGAGGGGATCAAATGCACCCTCAGACAGTTTGTGAATTACACCAAGTTATATGGGAGGGTTGATCTGTTGGAGGGCAGGAAAGCTCTGCAGAGGGACCTGGACAGGCTGGGTTGATTGGCCAACACGAATGGCACGAAATTCAACAAGATCAAGCACTGGGTCCTTCACTTTGGCCACAACAACCCCATGCAGAGCTACAGACTGGAGACAGAGTGGCTGGAAAGCTGCCTAGTAGAAAAGAACTTGGAGATGCTGGCTGACAGCATCTAAACATGAGCAAGTTGTGTGCAGGCAGCCAAGAAGGCTAGTGGCATCCTGACTTGGATCAGCAAGAGTGTGGCCAGCAGAATCAGGACAGTGACTGTCCCTTTTGTACTCAGGACTGGCGAGGCCACACCTTGAAATCTGGGTTCTTCACTGCAAGAAAGACATTGAGGTGCTGGAGTGGGTCCAGAAAAGAGAAATAGAGCTGGTAAAGGTGTTGGAGCACAAGTCTGCTGAGGAGCAGCTGAGGGNTAGAAAAGAACTTGGAGATGCTGGCTGACAGCATCTAAACATGAGCAAGTTGTGTGCAGGCAGCCAAGAAGGCTAGTGGCATCCTGACTTGGATCAGCAAGAGTGTGGCCAGCAGAATCAGGACAGTGACTGTCCCTTTTGTACTCAGGACTGGCGAGGCCACACCTTGAAATCTGGGTTCTTCACTGCAAGAAAGACATTGAGGTGCTGGAGTGGGTCCAGAAAAGAGAAATAGAGCTGGTAAAGGTGTTGGAGCACAAGTCTGCTGAGGAGCAGCTGAGGGAGCTGGTGGGGCTCGGCTTGGAGATCCGAATGAAAAGAATGATCAGATGGAACCTTGTCACCCTCTACAGATACCTGAAAGGAGCTTGTAACCAGGTGGGGGTTGGTCTCCTCAAGTTTTGCCAGGGGATGTTTACATTGGATATAAGGAAAAAATTCTTCACTGAAAGTGTTGGCAAGCCCTGGAACAGCTGCACAGGGATGCAGTAGGGTCACCATCCCTGGGGGTATTTACAAGACATTTAGAAATGGCACCTGAGGACATGGTTTAGTGGACTTGACAGTACTAGGTAAATGGTAGGACTTGATCTTATGTGTCTTTTCCACCCTAAATAATTCTATTAATTTTGTACTCATTTCAGTCAGAAGGAAACAGTACTCTTATTTTTTTCTTATTTTCTTAATGAAATTAATTTTTCAGTAACTTAACTTTTTTTCAAAATAAAGTACATCTTTAGCAGAGAAAGTAACTGTTTTCACTTTCATAAGTAGTTTGATTTTATAGCATAATTTTATCTTATTTTTGATATTTTAATATATCACTTACAAAGCTATGTGATAGCCTCAAAAGATTAAACAGCTACACACATTATACAGAATTGAATGATCTGCGTATCTAGGATTTTTTTGTTCTATCAAAAAATGCTACTGATTTAGGTCACAATCTGGGGTAAAGAGATGATTCATGATCCTTTTAGCTGAGAGAGTGAAACCTAGCTGAGACAGTGAATTCTAGGAAAGTTAATTTTACTTTATATTTTTAACACTTCTTAGAGCTTAATTACTGGTGTTTAAATGATGAAGAAATGATGAAGTTGGTTCTGATCTCGTAATATAAAAAATAGCTACTGAAATGCATGAACACAGGTTTTTCTGTGTATGAAGCAACATTTTTTTAACAGCTTAATATTGTTTGGGAGAGGGAGTTGGGGAGACTTGACCATATCTGAATTTTGCCAAAGGTAGACTTAATTATTTGCACAAGAAACTAAAATTAGTTTCTAATTTTAGAAAATTAAATGAGATTGTCAATTTAAATAGTAAAGGCAAAAGCAAGTATGTGTTAAAAACAAAAAGTTTCAGACTTATCAAGGCATCTCAGCATGGTCTATATTTAAGAAACCTACAGAATGTGCTATAACACCACTATTTCATAAACTATTGAAGCTATTATCGCATGACATAGAGACTACTGCCAAACATTCGCAAAACTTCATTACTCTCTTTAAATGTTCATCAGAGTGGGAAAAGGCAGGCTTTAAAATGCAATTAATGTTTTGTGTTATGGGAAAAGTATAGTTAAGATACTAGTCTGAGGTCTAGGAGTTCAGCCAATGCCCAGCATCACCATAACTATCCTCCATGATCTTAAGTAGGCAATGTAACATTAAAACCTAAGAACTGTATTCCAGCCCTAAGAGCAGCCTTGAGGAGAAAGACTTGGTGGTGATGGCTGATGAAAAATTCAACATGAGCCAGCAGCGTGCGCTCACAGCCCAGAGAGCCAAACGCGTTCTGGGCTGCATCCAAAGGAGCCTGGCCAGCAGGGTGAAGGAGGTGATTCTGCCCCTCTGCTCTGCTCTTGTGGGACCCCACCTGGAGTGCTGTATACAGTTCTGGTATACAGAAGGAGGACATGGAACTCTTGGGGCAAGTCCAGAGGAGGGCCAAGAGGTTGATAAGAGAACTGGAACATCTCCCCTAAGAAGACAGGTTGAGAAAGTTAGAGCTGTTCAGCGTGGAAAAGAGAAGGTTGTATAGAGACCTCCTAGCAACCTTCCAGTAACTGAAGTGGGCCTACTGGAAAGCTGGAGAGGGACACTTTATCAGGAACTCTAGTGCTAGGACACGGAATAATGGGTTCAAACTGAATGACGGGAAATTTAGGTTACATATTAGGAAGAAATTTTTCACTGTGAGGGTTGTGAAATACTGGAACAGGTTGTCCAGGGAGGTTGCAGATGCCACAAATCTGGAAGTGTTCATGGCCAGTTTGGATAAGGCCTTGAGTAAACTGATCTACCAGGAGGTGTCCCTACCCATGGCAGTGGGGGTTGGTACTAGATGATCTTTAAGGTCCCTTCCAACCCTTAATGATCTATGATTCCATGATCTATAATGTATTCAGGAATTGATTAGGGCTCACAGATGGACAATTTCCTCTGTACTTAAGAAGACATTTCTTAAAACCCCACACATTTCAGATGGTAGGAATGACCTTCTTTTATATAACTGGTCAGTGGTTGCATGATCCAATTAGGAACAGGAAAGGTTTGTCGTTCACGCCCTCCTCAACCTGTGGGTTTGTGTGGGGGCAGACACACATCTCTGAACTCCAAAAACTCTTTAATATAATGTTTCCATGCAGTCTTTTGAGCAGAAATCAGAACTGGGATCTCCCCTCATCTAAATAGGTGCCCAATGCATATAGCCGCAGTCATGCTCCTTGTTGCTCCCTCAAGGAGAATTCCCAAGGAATTCTGATAAAATTGTTTCAAACTGGCACAGCATCAAAAGGTGACATGGAGAGAGCCTCCCACCCAGACTAGCCTATAGGGTTGCAAGATTAAATGAACCATCTTTATTCATTCTGAGAACAGGGTATGCCAAAACATCTCACGTTAGGGTGTGTAATAGGGTGGAACTGTATCTCCACATTAAAGTTTCACTTTAGGAATTGGCTATTTATGACTGTCAACATTCACAAAGCCTTGCTTGGAAAAATGCAGGTTATAAAAATGAACCTGTTTATTGATAGGTAAGTGGGGAAGAGGAAAGAAAAATCAAACAGGCAGTTTCGACAGCATCTTTACTGCTGCCCCTCCCTTGAAAGCACGGTTTGTTTGATAAAGCCAGGGAACGCAGCACTGTTGACAAAGTCCTTCTACAATTGTAATACCTAGAATGGAAAGGAAGGTAAGTTGAAAACTGGCACATTTTGTCTATGGCAAATACGGCTGAAATATTAGCTCCTGTGGCAACAGTTTGAATAAACAGGACCTGGTATGCTATATCCTAGTGATGCTGGCAAGTGAATAGTGCTTGAGGTTTAAGGTGGGGCAGCTTTTGTTTACAGACATTGCCACACATACACTGAACCTTATTATCTCTCATTTACAGAACCTGGCACACCTTGGGCTTGGTTTTTTGTGGGTTTTTTGTTTCTTTGTTTGGGGGTTTTTTGGTATTTTTTGAAGGCAGGTAGATTTATTTTTGTGCTTGTTCTTGTTGTTGTCATTTTTAAAGAAAAGAAAATAACCAGATGAAGATATATGAAGACACATATGTCTGAGGCATATATGCTAGAAGTTTAAGGAAAAAGGAACAAGTTAAAATCAGATCAGAATATCTCAGCAGTACATGCTGAGTGAAAAATTTTGAAAAAGTTTGAATCTGAGATGAGAAAGAAAGATTAAGCATTTAAAAATTATGTCTATAGGTTCCTCTTTAAGCTAGAACCCCAGCACAACTTTTTACAGGTAACAAAAACTCTTTTATCTCTTGTATAATTTGGTACGTTAGCACAGCATGTCACTGTGCAGTACAAGCTTGCTTTCCAGGTTTACCTGCTTCTAATATCCCTCTAAGATGTGTGCTATCTTATCCAATGTGGATATTGTATAAAAAAACCCTCCCAAAAAAACCCCCTCCCAATTTCCTCATATAATAGTGACAATACACATCCAAAGAATGAGTCAGAAAAAGTCACTTAAAGCTATCTGACAAAATTAAGAGCTGATAATACACTATCAAAGAAGCATCTAGATAATTTCTAAGCTTCTCTTGCATTTGTGGGTCAGAAACAGACTTTTAAGTCATTAAACAGACTTTTATGTAGAACCCATGAAAAAAAAACCACCTTTTTTGATGAAAAGGCAAAAATAAAAAGAAAAAAACATATTTCAAAATGTTTCCAACCTAAAGACCATCTGAAGTGCTGTCAGCGAGCAAATGAGAGTAAAAGCATGAGAACAGAAGGACATACAGCTCAGATTTACCTTTCTGCTGAGCCATTCCATATCCCACAGGGGCACCTCCACCAATAAGTCTCTGCCTTCTGCACACAGTGCCTGAAAGTCTTTCCAGATTTAGCTTTCAATTTTTTAATAATTCTCATTAGAGCAAGATTTAGGCTCAACTTTTGTCCTTCACTGTAACTTTGGTCAGAAATAAATCAAAGGTTTTAATTTTAAATATAAAACAATAAGTTTTCAGAAAATGTCTACGTGCTCTAATTTTTAGTGAAGATGAATACCCAGACAATAAGAAAAAAATAGTTAGACTTTTTCCCCTCGAACTCACTGCAAGGCTTATTGTTAATATGACTCATAAATCAACATTATGTTCATTTTAAACCTATATTTATCAAGCAATTATGTAATTATTTGCAGGTTTAAGAATTAATAAGAAAATTCTTCACATTATATATGATACATATATTTTGAGGGTTTTGCTAGTCCATGTTTTGATAGACAACTTTGCAGAAGAGAATGGCAATTTATTTCTTTTGTCTAGTACTATATCAAATAAAAATGTAATGTTGTTAACTTTACAGCCACTTCAGGCAAAGTAAAGGTAAAAATACTAATAAAGGTGAAAAAAAAGTCCTTGAGAATTATTCTACTTTTCATGTATTCTACTTTTCAGGCAGAAATGGACCTTGAAAAACAAAAAGAAATGCCTGCATTGTAGGTAAGTATGATTCAGAGATATCTGAATTATAACCCTTGGGCAGAGGAAGACTGAGGGAAATTGAGGCATTTTTGACAAGGCCAAACACATTACAGTAATATTTGAAAATCCAGAAATATAAAGAGTAAAAGGAGTCGGTGGCCTTTACTGCTAAACCGTAGATTTCGTCACTGAAGTAGAAAATATATTTCTGAATATTGCAAAGTACATGTCCAAGTGTGGCTGGTCAACCATCTGGTAACAAAATTCTGTTTAAGTTATTTCAAAAACCTGTATTTAGGTAGATTTATTCACTGATACATAAAAATTAATAATAAACATGATAGTAATAAATTTATTAGGGTAGATTAAGTCCTTTTTTCTAGAAAATTAAAGCATTAGTCAGAGTGTTTATCACATATATAAAAACTTCCAGTTTTCATTATGATTTCACTAGGAAGACCGTTTACTTCTAGAAAGGAAATATGATATACTTGACACTAGGAAGATAATTATTGTTTTTTCAGGAATAGGACAAATGTTTGCTCCTGCAGTATTTCACTGATGGTATAGCTCTGTGTTTAGAAAGAAAACCTTATAGGATGCTCCTCTTCTTCCTAAAAAATAGTTTTTCTTTAACCAAAATATCTGCTGCAAGATAGTAGAAAACTTAAAAACAATAAAAACTATAAAATTACTATAAATTTTTAAAATACTTTCCTCCTTATCTTTTAACTAGGTCATAATAGGTCATAATAAAGCAATATGAATAATATTAATACAAATGAAAAATTAATAATGATGAAGACAATTTGGTAAGCGAAGGAAAGGGAATCCATCAAGTACAAAAGCAACCATTCACCAGCTCCCACAACCAGATAGATGCCCAGCCAACCTCCAAGCAAGGCTAACTCCTGTCTCTCAATTTTTATTTCTAAATATGATGTTACGTAGTATTGAATACCGCTTTGGTCACCTGGGTCAGCTGTTTCTTTTGTGTCCCTTCCTAGATCCTTTCCTGCCACCAGCCTACTTGCCATTGAGGCACTGGGAAAAATAGAAAGACGACACCACACAAGACCTTTTCAGAAGCAGCCAGAACACTGGTATGTTATCAACATTGCACTGTAGAGTCTTTTATCAAGAACATTAACTTCATCTTAACCACAGCCAGTACAGTATACTGAAAACGGACACACAGAGAAAAGCTCCTTGGAAGTATGACTTGTATTTCAGCTATACAAACATGCATAGAATAATACATAGTTTTTATATGGTCACTGTTCAAAAATACTTTGAGACAAGAACATCAAATATAGAGATAGACAGAGATATGTTTTTTTTCTGTCTCACTGTATATTAAATTGGGAAGTAGCCCAGTTTGCAATAAATGACGTTCCATAGTTTAGAAACTATGAATTCCTGACATTGGCAATTTCATTAGCACATGTTGTTTTATTTCTTTCCAAGCTACTGTTATTTGTAAATATTGTCAAATCTCTCACACAAAGATGTCATATACCTAGGAGAGGGCATTAGATCCTTCCTAAGTATCAAATTGTCCAATCTGATTTACTAAGTAATAATGTAACTTGCTAATTTTTTGTTACCAATGGAAAAATGAATTGTGTACAGCTCTGTAGACAATGAGAATCAAAAGTGGAGGCTAGCGTAGAACAGGTAAAACAGAATATGAGACTGAGAAGAAATGTACATAATGCACACTGCTAATCTGAATATCAAAACTTGAGTCAAAGTGTATTAATGACACATGCACACTTGCTAAGCTGTTTAGCACATGGGTCCCTGATAGCCAAGGCCATTACGCCCCAGCAGTGCCGTACAGTAGTACACAAATACTGCCTGGTGCTTGGAAGAGAAGTTATATCTTGTCTAGATGGACACAAATAAGCCTTGCCTCTGGGTAGAACTAATTGGTTTGAGTTGAATGCTACACTAGCACAGCTGTCCAGTTTGCAAGCCTAAACCAGGACTTTTTAGTGGGACCTTTGGGTTCTCTGCCTTGTACTGTTTTACAAGGTAAAGCATTGTAACAAAATTAAACTTCATAATAAAGGTCAAAAGCAAACACAGTTCAGAAATCAGATGTGAGGACCTGCTTTACAGCAAGTGTCTGGATACACCTTATCTACAGTTCTAGGCTTAGACTACATATTTTATTTGTCCCTATTTTTGAAGCAATGTGTATGTACTTAATGCAGCTGAGATTAAACAATTCTGTTAAAACATAGACATGTTGAAAAACAGACAGTGATATTATTTAAGTCACCAACATGATATACAGCTAAACAAAGAGCCGAATGAGCAAAATCAACATGTTCAAATGTTTAAGACTTCTACATGGTTCATAATAAAAAGCAAGCAGGTTGATAAATTAAGAGAAAGCATAGTATTTATTATTTTATACTTAATTCTAAGTATTACATACCAAAATATCCCAGAAATTTTACAACTCTTCGGGTGTTTAACTTCACAGCTTGTAAAAAAGAACTGAAAGTTGTATTACTTTCGTTGAAATTTATTCACTCATTGCCTCATGTTCTCCTACAACAAACGTGTTAGTTAAGAGGAAAAAAAGTTCTGAAAAAAGAAACACTTGAATGTAGAAGATTTAGGGAAAAGATGACTGGCTGATCATCTCTCTCCAAGCTCCTACTGTTTACTATTTTCAAATTTCCGAGTCTGATTGCTCTTCAGGTCTCAAAGAACAAACTCCTACCCTATTGCTACTGCCTGCAGCATATCAATTTAAATCACGTCATTCTGATGTTCACTCATCAGAGTTTATTAGGTATTCAAATCATGCCTGAACCGTGCATATTCATATGCACAATTAATGCAGACCAATGAGACAATTCATAGAGGAGGACTTGTTTACCACAAGACAAAAGCTCAGTTTGGACCTGAATGGCATCCTGCTGTAATGTTGCATGGGAATGGAGAAGACAAGTTTCTCACGTTCATCACCATAGCGAAGGCATTTGTAACTGAGCACCTTAAAAAGAGTCCCACAGAATGAAAGAATGAGATTACAGTGTCCAGTAACAACCGGTGACCACAATTTAAAGAGTTTAAAAGGGCTACCATTTAAATAAAAAGGAGCTGGCAGAGTTAATTGGCTTAGCTAAGTGCAAGAAGTTTATGTTGAGATTAGTGTGGGGAATAACAGCAGTTGCAGGGAGGTATCAGAAGGAGAAAGACATTTTTGAAAAAGCTGCAGACAGTCAAATCACAGCATCCAGCAGTCACTCAGGACTAAGGGCTAGATATGAAGTCATGGATGGTACTGATCAATCAAGGATTGGAGTGTGGTTACATGGAGAGACTGCTGAAGGCTGAAGGAAAGAAGAAATCAAACAAATACAGTATTTCAGTGTAACAAGGGTGGGAAACAGGAGGGGATGGAGAGATTGCTATAATGAGCACAAGGGTGATATAAGTCATTGTTAAGCAGCAGCTGATAAAGACTGAAGAAAGGAAAACAATGAAAATTCTACTAGCCACTGTGGAGAAAACATAATGGTCTCTCTGCTTATGAAACAAATTTTGCCTGGCAAAGGTTAGTAATAGGGGCATTTTGGCCTCTGAATCACAGTAGGAGAATTCAGAAGAAATGCCTCATGAATTCAGAAGGCTTACAAGAAGCTAAATCTCTAGATTAACAACAGCATGTGTAATCACAAGTAAGAGAAGCAGATGACATTTCTTCAATATAAATCCATCTTGGAACACACCTGAAATGCTTAGAAAACACCTGGCTTTACAAAAATAATAAGTATTCTCCTTAACAGTTAAGATTTCAGGAAGAAATTTGAATTAAGAACAGGAGGGTAGAAGAGAGGCACCATCAACAGGTTCCCACATTTGGAAATAATGTTAAAACAAAGATAAAATGAAATATCTATTTAAATATGCACACATTCCATCTAGCTAGGCTCTATCTTTTGCTCTCTCTTTTCTCTGTAATATTCCCTATGTGTATGTATAATATATTTATGTACATTTCTATATGAATTTATATATGTATATCTATGTGTGTACACAAAGAGAGGTCAGTTTTTAGTCCAGTACAGTTTAGACACACTTTTAAAATATGGAAAGTTTTACATACTTTATACTTTTATACTTTATTTCTCACTGACATGGTGATGGCTGAGAAATGACAATGACAGAAGATCCCCAAAGCATCCTTAATACAAGATCCATCCAACATCAGTGTACTTAAATCAGTACTTCAGTTCTGGAACAAATTCTAGAACTAGATTTTCACATTTTGAGATACTTATTCCTAAGCAGGCCTGATTAAATAAATGAGAATACTTGGAAAGTAAATTACAGTAAGTGGAAAAGTGACAGAAATTGATTATTGACTGTAGATGTAAACTCTCTCTTTTTTTTGAAACATAAAACTTTAGTCAAATGAAAAATACTTCTTAATTCAAAAATATTATCAGAGGACAATTTTTCTAATTTTGGAAAAAATATTTTGGCAATATCTTCATTACCAATTTAACTTTAGATATAATTAGAATGCTTGCTACAAAAAAATTACAACAGAAAACAGCTTTAGATATGAATTACTTTTTTCCTTATAATCCTAGGATATTAAAATCACAGTTCTCCAAAATGAGGGAATAACAGCAATGCCAACTGTATGTTTATGCTCCCTTCTCTAACTACAAAGTGTAGAAGATGCATTCATAATTAGTGCAGAATTTTCTGGTTACCCTAGGATAGTATTCTGCCACTGATCACTTGTGAAACTTAGTACTGTTTAATGGGACACTCTTATCAAGACAGCAAATTGTTACCTGATATTAAGACCCACAAAACAAATAACCATCACCGTAACATCACACAATAATTTCAAAGAGGACAATGAAAACTGATGATGCTTAATTGTTTCCAGTTTCTTCTATCATCTGAAATCTACATAATTTTCACCTTCATCAATGACCCAAGATTCCACATTCACTGTTCAAATGAAAGATCCCAAATTTATAGTGACAGTAGGAAATATAACACTGGAGGGATGGAAAAATACAAGATTACAAAGCTCCCCAGAGCAATCTTTTAATGAAGGTTTTAAACTAACATGAACCCATTAAATAATGTCACATTTAATGAGTACTTAAATAATGTCATTAATAATGGAGTAATTGGGCCTTTTACAAAAAGAAAAACTATTTATCACTGTCATCATTTCCGGCAATACAAGGTACTGAATAGTATCTTATTCTTAGTTGTTATTACTTTCTAAACATAAATAAGCCAGAAATAATGAGTGAGACCAGCTTGTACAGAAACTGCAGCCTAACCACTTAATTTCTTTTCTGTAAGAAAAAAAGCCCCACATTTGTCTATCTCTGATTAGATCGGGTGGTCATATAAAATTACTGTTGTGCTTTTCTTGGAATTGACTGCAATTTGGCCAACTGACTCAAGCAGAATGGTATTATATGGAATTTCACAGCAATTATAAACCCAAACACAAAATCTACAATGAGCTTTTGGTACATGTAACAACTTTCTCATATGACCCAAATAGTTTATCATATAGTTTAAATAGTCTAAATCAGTAGTTTCATATAGTTTGCTATCAATGAATAAAATTTAACATTCATCTTTTAACTCATTAAAAAAAGTCATAATTTAGACACCATGATGCCACTTAGATAAACAGATCAATATCAAACCAACCAAAACAAACTTTTTTTTTTGTTCAGTCAAGGGAAAGGAATTTTTTTCTGTTTTCAAATATATGCATTTTTTGAAAGAAATTCAAACCAATGCTTTTGAAAGAAATTCTAAGTTCTACCTATTTCTACATGTTATTTCTCAAGAAATGAAATGATAATTTAATTTGTAATAATGAATAAAATAATTTAATAACAAAAACCTGGACAGCTAAAGAAATGTATTAACTCCATAACGCAATCTAGTAACTTTCTTCTAGTCTAGTGTTTCTTTCTAACTAACCTTTTTACAAAACATTTTCTTATATGTAATTTGAGTCTTGATGTCTTGATGTTTTACCCTGTAATTTATTATATAACATTTAAATTACTGATCCAAGATTCTTACACCCTCTTTAGGTGTCTAGTTCAAAACTATGTATTTCTCCTTGTAACATTTTAGGAACTATCTTAATTTCCCCTTTATTTCTGAATTTATACTAAAAGAAAAAGGAAATATTTGTTATTGTTGGTCAATTTTGTGACTACTGTTCATTTCTGTTTGTATGCTTTCGCACTCCAAAAGCTGATTGGGTTCTGCTTTGTTTTGATACCAGCAGGATGGAGACACCATTAAAGAGAAATAGACAAATTCCCTTTAGAAAAGTTAAATTCACTGTGGCAAACATAACCTCACTGTAGACAAGAAGAAGGAATAGCTTCCCTCACAAAATTATTCAGAGCAGGAGTCTAACTCGACTGCTGTCATGGTGAGGAAGACTTTCTCACTGCAGGAAGGAGCAGGGGGAGGTTAGGGTCACAGAACTGAAGATAGCTTTGGTGGAGCCCTTACAACTAGAACAGTTGCTGAAAAGCTAAGGCTTCTGACACGTGCTTATGCAGCTCCATCTCTGTCCAATCAAAACACCCAGAAAAGACAGAGCCTATGCTAACACAGGTTACTGTACAATTTTGCTAATGCAATACTCAAAGGATAGAGACTAAATTTGTGCTTTATTGTGGCAAAATTAATTTTGTTCTTGATTAATATTTTATTAATTAGTAACCATGCTGAAAACTTTTTGTAGTTGTTTATAACAAAGATCAAAGCATAAGGATATGTTGACTTCATTCCCTGTGAGCAATTATTGACAAAGAATCTGAATAGAAAGGTGGCTCTACAGACTTCAGCAGCACATAACTGGTATAACTTGGCTGTCACATATAAAGCGTCAGTTCTCCTGTACACAGTTGGATTTACCAGAAGTCATTTCTGATGTTATTCTTGATCCTATTACTGACTTCAACACAATGAATAAAGCATATGATAATTTCTTTTAACTATTTTGCTTTTTAATTACTTTTAATGAACAAAAAGAGTATTTTTACTGTACCACACTGCATTCCTTTCTGTCAGTTTTCTATGTAAAATAAAGGAAGTATTCTGATCATAATAGGCTCAAAAAAGCATGATAAATGAGTTGTTAGAGATAACAACTATATCTTCATTTCACATGAAGTGGGATTTCATTTACAGTAATTAACCTGACATTAAACCTCTTGATCCATATTCTAAATCAAAGTTAAATTTGTGAGGAACAAGTAATCACACCAATAAAGGCCATGTGATAGAGAAAAAGATTGGATAATTAAATGGAGGTAGAGATTAGGCTTCTAAAGGATTCTGTGAGAGATATACAGTAGTCTTGCCTTACTCAAACCTGCTTTGCAAGAAGAACCTCTAGCACAAGATTGCAGCATTTCAATCTCAGATACACATACACCCATATAGTTAATCTGGGCATTTTATTAGAATGTGAGAGAAAGTCTGGTTTGGTTATTGCATTTGAATTGTTTGAAAACAGCTAAAAATCATATTAAAAATTATTGTAGATGGTTACTTTAAGTTTTTATATTCGATAAAACAAGTTAAAAGCACATATCTCTGAAACCAAAGTGAAGATATCACCCAGAATTATAGCTCATACAATAAAATACCTTCATTATAACCATTGAAATCAACCAAATAAAAGTGTTTTCTAAAATTCAGGAGGCAACAATATGCAGAGCTAAACCATAAGAACTATCTTTAATCACATCCCCAAGTGTAATCACTACAAGTAGGATTTTGAAAAATACCTGCTAGTTAGAATCATTTAGACTATTTAGAGTATTTAGACTATTGCTTAATTATGATCTATTTCAACTGGAAGCCTTTGATTTATAATTTGGAACAATATGAGTTCAATATCAATAAAAAACTCTCAAACTCCCATTTTGAATTTCAAATCCACCCACAAATACTAGAACTGAAAGAAACAAGCCACTTCTTAGCATATACTTGGCTGATCAGAATGAAATCTAAACTAAACAGCTCTCTGTATTCTCTCATTTGAATGGGGAGCATTGAGCAAGGAGTTGGACTACATGATCTCCAGAGGTCCTCTCATCCTAATTATTCTTTTATTCTGTGCTGTGATTTGGCTATTAATGACCAGTTAATTTCTACCCTGATGCATACCTACTCAGCAGCTGTATTTGAGTCACTCTCTGTTCATAGTTCTCCTTAAGTCACCTCAAATGTTACTAAGCACTGGACTAAAAAAACACAAGCAAAGGAAATTTCACAGACTGATTTGTTTTTAGCAATGCAGCAAATGCACAGAAAGAGAAATGGTCCACTGACAAAATACGTGGAGTTACAGCTTTCATGGTTTTATACAGAAATGTGAAAACGTGAATAACAAATAAAGCCAAGAAAAAAATGTATGACAATCTTATCATACAGGGGAACTAGCTTCCCATTTCCAGAGTGAATTGAGATTCATTAAGTCCTATGATGACCTATACCAACAACAAAGTCTGAAAGAAAAGCAAGGAAATACAAACCACAAACCCCCAAACCTCTAAGATACACAAATACCAGGTTCTTTCTTTGGGTTTACAGAGGAAAAAACCTCAGTACCCTGAGGAAAGTCAACTCTGAATACAGAGAACATGTTTTTATTTTTTTTCTTTTTCAAATGATAGAGTAGATTCTGCAGAACTTTTTATTGTTATTAACAGACTTCTGGACTTGCTAAAAAGTCACTATTAGTTTTAGAAATTCTGTACCATCTGAGAGTGTAGCAACTGCTAATAGCCTGCTGGGTTGTGACAAAGAGGGCCATCACCTATGGAACTGACCACACAGCTAAACAGAGGCTAAAAGCAAATTACAAGAAAAATATTTGAGTCTCCAGATGTCCACCTGATGTGCAGGGAAGTCTTCCTGGGAAAGGAAGGCAAAAAATAATCTTACAGTCTGAGATGAATTTCTAATGTTTCTAATTTATCAGTGACACTTGACTTTCCTCAATAGTTGTCTGTCATAGGATGTTATTACACAAAGCTTTGCAAATTTTAGTTAGAAAGCAATGGCCATATTAAAAATTATGTTCAACAATGTGACCTAGGATATCACTTATTTTGGGAAATGTATCATAATTAATCCATCTATCTCATTCTATCTTAGGAAAGCCCACTTAATTAATGAATAAATGGCAGCTCATAATTTACTAGATTATTTAAAGCACACTACTTGGTAGTCATCAAACAAGAACATATTCATAAACTCATTAATTTGTTTCTTTCATTTGAAGAAAATAAGGTACAGTGCTTAGTTGAAAGTGTTGACAAGTGGGCATGAAAGAATATGAGGAAGCAGAATGTCAAGCCTGAGTTTAGATAACATCCCAGCTCCATTTGCTTCAGACCAAAAATGCTGAAAATTAAATTACAAGGAATCTATCAATTTATTTTATTCCATAGAACTTCAATACCATTTTAAAACTGTGCTTCTCTCCCCTTAAATAAATGCAGTAAAGTCATCTGATGTTTCGAAAGCATATTTGATCTTAGTTGAAAGCTATCTATAATAGCTATAAATCCTTCAATTTTTTGCCTGTATAACAGCTCAAAATTAGGACAGTCCAAATGAAGTCTTAGAAAGCATTTTTTTTTTATAGTTTGGTATCCTCTCAGTGTTTGACTAAAGTTGTGTGGTATATCAGATTTGTTAAGCAACAGACCTGCCTAGGATTATTTAGCATTTTAGGAGATCATTCCTATAACATCTCGTGGGTGATTCTTGTGCAGGATTATGAAATAAACCAAGTGAAGCTGCAACACTTACATTTTCATCACTGATGGCAAGTAATTACTTCCAAAGCAAGAGCCATATGCTGTGTCTGTATCTCAATCAACAGCCCCCAATAACTTTGAATATTTCGAAAGGGTAATATGATACAATATTCAGCGGAAAGTTCAGGCAGGAAAGGAATCTGCTGAAGCAAATGGGAAAGGGGATTTATTATACTAAAAATTCCTTCGGTCAGTTCTTTTCTTCAAATTTCTATTTATAATGTCTAGTATATTGTAAGCATCACAAACAGTACAACACTTTATAAACAAGTCAAGCTGCAAGTTAGGAACCCATATACAACTGTGAACTAAGTGGGCAATGTACCACTGAGAAATAAATAAATTTCTTGGTTTTGCTTTAAAAAAAATGTTTCCAGTTTTGTACAGCTGTATTAACTAATTAGTCAGCAACTTTGAAAAGTGAACAACTGCTATATTATACAGAGCTAAATGTTAGCAGAATTATGTAGAATATTGTAACATTTTGAAGACAACACGTCAGTAATTCAAGAGGTTAGAAAAAATAAAGTGCTCCATTTTTTCCTTTGATAAACAGACTTCTCTACTGCAATCTGACATTTATCAAACTCACTAATAACACCGGTGCATCTCAGCATTTCAGACAAAGAATCTTTTGAAAATGTTTTTTCCTGGGTTGAAGCTTAATAAGGACACTTGCCAGTAAGGACAATTGTGAAAGCTGGAGTTCAGGGAGATAAATGTCTTTGGGCAGAAAGTTTATATTGGAAAACTGTGTTTCCTCCTCCAAAAGTGAATGGTCTAAATATTATAAAAAAAAAAAAATAACCTGAAAGATCTAAAGCTTCAGTGAATGTTGTGAAATATACCATTGTGTGAAAGCTGCCAGCTGTATGTGTGGATGAGTGTCACACAGTGCAGCAGGATTTCAGAACAAAAAGCTGTGAACAGCTGTCTTTAGAGACATCACATTTTATCATTCCAATGCATACTTTCTGGATGTCTAAACTAGACTGAGCTTAGTAAAAGCTCATTATAAATCTGAAGGAAAATCTTCCAGGCAACAAGAGAATGAGAGTTTGGTGGGACATTCCTAGTGACTTCTTCTTCCAGCCAGAGCTATACAAGCTCAGACACAGACTCACTCTGCACCAATTACCGGATTTTTAAGGAGTGACTTCTTATTTGTACTTGTGATAAAAAAGGCCAGTTTTCCACTCATGTTTCTAAGGAGAAAAGCACCACTTGGTTTGTATGTCAGGAATGATCTGTTACTGCAATTAAGAGCAATTTCACGCTTGGTTTTATCCTTTTGCAGTACTGAGCATACAGGCACAGAACAAAGACATAATACAGTCTAAATGCTAAAGGTATCAAACCTAGCTTCATTTTAAACCAATACAAAAACCCAACCAAACATCCCTGCATAAACAGAAGTTGTAACACTAAGCCCTGGGATTGACTGACAGGGGCTTCTCTCAATCAGATCTCTGAGGAAGCTGCAAGCATTTCACTGGCCAGATCCCGAAGGGGTGTAAAGTTCAGACCAATGAGGATATCCAAAGAGGGTCTTTCAAATGCCCTTTATGAGGAGGGGCTTTAAAATAAACTGGCACTCTGTGCTGCATGAAGCTGGAGAGAGTGATCTCTGTCTCCTTGCCCACTCCCCTCACTTGACCTAAGAACCAGGAACACATTAGAGGGAAACATTTCATAAAGTTAGAGTAAGATAAGTGTGACCTTTTGATCACTAATGTAAAGAATTTTATAACACAGAAGGTGCCTGAAGAGCTAATGCTTTAGACTTGCTAATCACATGGTGGAAGTCTTTTCATTCAACTTCCTTCTTTGCTTCTATTTAATTCCTTTTCCAGTGAAACCACATTTACACAAGACTTTTAAGAAATTGGTCTGATGTTAATAAAATATATTTTAACAATAGTTAGCATTTACTATCAAATATATCCTGAAAGCTTTTGTTCTTCAAAGGTGGGAAGTGAGATGCCCAGACTAATAATTATCCTGACAAGATAGTTGCCATAACATCTGATCTCAGCTAAAAGTTAGTAATGAGCTGCAACATATTAATGCCAAATATCAGTCTGCATAAAGTTAAAGGCAAGGTACAAGTTTATACAAAATATAAAGATTAATATATGGATATTGCTTAAACCCATCCCATGACAAGAGTGGAATGTTGTATACCACTATAAGTAAATGACTTGGCAAACGTTCAGATGAGGGCTTAGAAACACATTAACCACCCATCTACCCAAAACTCTGCTCAAAGGTGAGTGGCTGCAAGGATCTGTGACAACTGAGAAGCACAATTAAACATGAAGATAGATTTTGTTATAGAGCTCTGTCTTTTATCTCCCATGGAGATATTTTGAAAATTTTCATGTAACTGTCTCCAATTGTCTGTAAGTACGCTGCTGTATCTTGATCACAGATTACACTCAAGCACAATTTGCAGTATTTTAAAAATTTTTCAGAAGTAACAAGTAGCAGTAACTATGAGCCAATTTTAATTATGAATTTACATAGAACACAGGTCTGTAGCTGCACTTTTCAGTTATATATTCCTCTATCCATCTCTCATTTATGTTGTGCTGAGTCCTGCACACCTACGAAAGAGGTGGTGGAAAGACAAAAAGAACTTCTGTATATTAGGTTTAGAGGACTGATGCATTTTCATGGGATGTATTCATATTGTATGCCTACTTGATTCCTCTCTTCCCAACTTTTTTTTCACTGTAGAAACATATCAAAAAGAAATAAAAGGCCACCTATCACAAAGCAAAGCTTCTATTATTGCAGTTATTGTTTGAGAAATCTTTTTCTTTTCATTTTCGAACCACAAATTATTTACTAACTTATTTTCAAGGTTGTATTTTCCTGATTTTGAATCTGGATACCGTAGAGCACAAGAAGCCTAGAGCTTGTGTAAAGAGGTGCCACTTAACCTTGTATAACACAGTGAAAACATTTGTATGTCCCTTGTTTCCCACTTCCTCCTACATAATGGTGGGAGACCTGTGCTTGGACTGCCTGGAACACGCAGCTCTCTACCACACCACAGGCAAGTGCAGTATCTGTCCAAAACTACTGCAGGACACAATTAAATGCAAATCTCTGGACACTGCAAGGCCCAAGGATAAATACTGGGGGGACAGGGGGAAAGGGCTAACAATTTTCATCAGAATATTTATCCTCTGAGTGGAGCAGACATTTGTATCCCCGAGTAAATGAGTTGCTAGGTGTTCATTTGACTCAATTCTATTTGTTCACTCACAGACAGACAATCTTTAGACTTTGAATTCCTTTGCTTTCCAAGCTACTTCTTGCCAGCTGATCCACAGTTATTGACTAAGGGAAGATTCCTATCCCATTTCAGCTGTCAAGTAAACCAATGTAGTTAATTATCTCCTGTAACACTTTCTCCCATCTCTGGTCTCTGAGACCCACATAAAATTCTATTATTCCCAGCAAACGTTTCAACTATAGATGTTAATTTCTAATGATGCACATGCCTTGTGCTTAGTTAATTTCTATTCATTCATCTATCTTTGCCCCAAAAAAGCTTCCTGGTTTCTTCATTTTTTCTGAAATGGAAACATGAAAATATAGCATCATGGTTTTCTAAACCTTTTTTCATGACTGAACACAGTTTGGGGTTTTTTTGGCATATGAACATACAAGTAATATGCCTCTGGTTTCTCCCTCTGGCTAATATACACCCCAAACTCTTTTTTAATCATTTCATTGATCATTCATTGTCATTCCAAGCATTTAAGGTTTTCATTATAATTTTTTAGAATCTAATCAGATCTACATTAGTATTATTGTCTTTCTTTCAAATTATATTTTAAAAAGATTGACATATCTTAAAAATAAAAATAAAAAAGTAAAAAAGTTTGTCATGTTATACCCTGTTTAATTCTTATAAATATCTATAATGTCATTTTCAAAAGGCTCTTTCTATACAAACAAGGAAAAATGACCATGGGAACAAAATCAGATCTACCAGCATATAAAATTCAAACAGACTACTGATTAAACTATCAAAAATTATTTAAACATTAAGCATAATTAAATTAAGCATTATTAAAAACATTTAATAATGGTTAACTACAATCATTAGCAAGCTGGTATTTATGAAAATAATATTCAGTTATTTTCAAAAGCATCAGAACTCCAATACACTTAAAACTAAATTTGCTATATGAATCTGGCAAGGTCAGGCTCTAGTTTCATGTGTACAAATAATCCAATTAAGTCCTGAAAAGGACTTGTGGATCTACTGTGTATGGAACATTAGCTGCCCTAAAGTTATGAAGCAGATAATGAGAACACTGTCAAAAATGGGGAAAAAAGACCCCTTTAAAACTTTCTTACATGTAGAAGCAAGCAAAGTGACAGTCGTGGAGAAAACAGAAGTTTCAATGGTTAGTAAAATTTTAATTCGCTGTAAAGGAATGTTGAAGTGCTACTGCTCATAAAACCCTATAGATTATTTCCTCTAAAAGATAAGCTAAATTAAGAATGTTTTGGAAACTTCATATTAACACAGCACAGCTGTTATTATGGCCTGAATTTATGGATAACAGCAACTGCTGCTGTCCTTCTCTCCATCAAGGCAAGTTTGAGGAAAGGCTTCAGCATGGAAAAGAGCAACAGGAAATTTGCTAATTAGGAGAAGTAATAGATAACTACTTTTTTTATTAAAGCAGAATGACACACATGAGAGGACAGAACAAAGGCAGATGAAGAAAGGAGGCATAAAATGGGAGAAGGAGTTGAAAACTGACAATGAAGCATGAAATCAAGAGAGGCAGCAGTATAACCTGCTTCACAATAAGACACCAAGAATACCAGTGAGTAGGCAACCTGGGAATGTTTCTATCTGTTCCGCTGCGTGTGTGGTCCCCAACTGCTTGTGATGTTGGGAAAAAGCAGAGTATAATAAAAAAGAGCTGGAAGGCATTAGCTGATAGAAATCTCATATTCTTGTACTGTAAAGTGATAAACAGAATATTTGACTGTAGTGAGGACAGGAGGTGTGAGGTAATGTAGCAGCATTCTAACATATGTTATAGCATTGCTCATGTATCTGAGTTCTGGCAAACCCTAGGAGGTAATCTATAAAAAAACTAACAGCTTGTGCATAACACTACATGGGGCTCAACATGAGAAAAATGAACAAGAGTGGTAGAATTAAAATCCTTAAAAGTAGCAAAAGTAAAAATATATGGGTACTTCCATAGCACTAGATTATCAGCAAAAGACCAAAATCCTATGTTGGCAGATGAAAACAAATAACATAAAATTTAAATATAATATTTCCAATTTATTTCTTACACTCATTACTTGGCCATGACTGTTACCCTCTCTTCACGGGATATAGGTTTTTCAGCTGCTTCTACATCTCCACACTCCCTACATGTAGACCATAAAGATAAATTCTTAGAGCATTTCCAGAGCCTTTTACTTTTGTCTGAGCTTTAGCTCTAAGTATCTGCAGACAGCATCATCACATCAAATCTCTTGGAGCCGTGGCAACTTGGGACTTGATGGAACTCACAGGTAAATTGACTCCCTCTGCTGGAGAAAAGGGAAATATTGTGCAATAAGGAGTTGTATGAGTATTCAGCTCCTAACCAGAAATCCAGGTAATCAGGTAATGAATGATCTGCTGTTGTTTTATGGTAGCATTCCTTCCTCACTGTTTAATTGTGCATAAGATATAGTCTAATGATTGGGCACCTCACTTCTCCAGGTAAGTGTTGCTATGACATATTATAAGTTTCTCTGTGTGTAAGCCTTCTGATCTATTTTCCCATGGGAGAGCATCCTTTTGCTGTTCTTTTACTCTGTATAAGCTTTCTGTAAACAAAATATCTGTGTCTGTTCTTCAAGGACATGGAATGGCTCTGCTCCTCCTGAGAGTGGGGGAAGGAGCGGAAAGAACTTTATCTTTCTGATATTGTAAGCATTCTGGACATTCCTTGGACGAAGCAGCAGCAGGAGCGGAGCAGATATTTTGCTATATCTGCTCTCTGCTGAGCAGATATAGCAAAATACTAGAATTATGGAGTCATTTTAATAAATCATATTTAGCCTTCTGATATTATTGTCAAGAGTCCTTTCTGCAATGCATGGACCACGACAATAGGTAAGGATTTCTTGATTCTCAGATTCTGAAGGACCTCATACATCTTATCTAACACCTGAGGACACCTGATATCTATCTATCTACCTATCTATCTATCTATCTATCTATCTATCTATCTATCTATCTATCTATCTATCTATCTATCTGTCTGTCTGTCTATCTGTCTATCTATCTATCTATCTGTCTATTATCTTTAAAATGTCTGCATATATACATGACCAATATATACAACTTATAGAGTAATTGAAATCTCGATATGGATTAAAATCTCTTCTGTTAAAAATCTCTGCTTAGCTCCAAATTTGACTGATTCTTCTGGGATATTGTGGACTCAAAAATAGAAACAGAGTAATAGAGCTGGGCCCACAAATCCTCTCTGATTGTAAAATGTATTGCTTTCCTATAAAAGCATTCAATTTATGTTAGTCCACTTTGAAGTTGTCTTTTATTTAAATCCAATTCCCAAATAGTTCTACTTATGATTAGATTGAAACTGCTTCTGAAAGAAGCTGCATGAACTGTGCTCTGACTTGGTAGGAATTACTGAAATCAGCCAGTAAATAATTAAATAAGTCAGTTTGAAACCTAATAAAATAGTCCCTGGAGAAAAGGGTTAGGTCCTAATTTTTGCAATGGTAACAAAGAAAATAGGCAAGACTCCAGGAGTCACTGCCTGCTGTATTACAGAGGACCATGTTTTCAGTAGGACTGGGGAACATACATCGTATGCCCTGAAACAGCATGACTATTATAAAGTAAATTAAATTTATTTGCTGTGGTCACACAAATGCTATGCAGGGAACTGGTGAAAGCAGCTTACCCACGTGAACATTTTTACTGATACACCTTTCCCTTTTGACATACTCAACAAGTGTCTCAGCTAGCTGTACGTCCCAATACTCCAACAGAAGTGAAAATCTTTTCCACTTTCCATTCTTAGTGACATGTGTAGAATCTTTCCTTCTATAAATGAGAAATGTTAGATTTTACTATCCCAAAGACAGGAGCACTGACAGCAAGGGTGGAAGAAGACTACATACTACTCATAATTCTTACTGAAATATTTCACATCACACACAAAGTAACAAGACAAAACACATTAGCATGGAGCTGAATTCTAAAATGGGCACCAATTCTGGATCACTGTGTACAGTTCTTTTCTGTTTCCTCTGTGTCCTCTCAAATCTTATGAGTAAGTATTTTTGGTATCTCATCAGCATTATTTGCTACTGTCAGGTTACAGCAAGGAAATCAATAGCAAGGAAATTTCAGGCCTAGTTTTCCTCAAAGGCAAATTCCTGCACTCTGGGAAACTGGGCTCTAACTTTAAAGTAAGGCATAAAAATATTTGTTGTTTCCTATTCCACAGAAGTTTCATATTTCATATGGACCTGTTTCATTTAGTTTCATTTAGTGAAACTCTGTACCTCCCAGCTTCTTCAGAAACAGTCCTTTAACTAGGATTTCCCAGCAGCTGACTAAAAGGCTCAGGTTTACCATAAGGGAAGACTGAATTAAAATCCAAACTTTTCTCTACTGCCAGGAGAGAGGCAGGCACTCAGTCACTCACTGTCACAAGTTGCCTCTGTGGTGGATGGTACAGAGAATCACTCTAGAAACCTCATTTTGGAACACGCTTTCTAAGCTCCCCCCATCCAGGTATATATGTCAATTTCTTTTGGGGTTTGATTATGTGTAGGGGGAAAATAAGAATTTCCTTATTTTGGAAGAGAGGAGCTCAGCAGAAGCACCATTTCACTGTTTCTGTAAAGGTTTCACTTTTATAGCATGGCAGAAGCCACAGGCTCTATGATCGATCGATCATTCATTCATTCATTCATTCATTCATTCATTCATTCATTCATTCATTCATATTCTGTTCCTCCATCATCTCTTGGAGATTTTATCACATCTTTAAAATTTATTTTCCGGCAGAATTGTCCAAATCTGAAAGAGTCCAAATAATAAAGCAACAATTCTACCAAGGCTGCAGTTTATAATTTTTAAATAAATGTTTAACAATTTTTTAAAAAGAAGGTGGTATGCACTATTGCTTCTTGAAAAACATAACTGACATGTATGTTTGTATTTCTGCCCAGGTTGAATAACACAATTTTCAAATATTTAAACAGAGTAATATAATTCTTCATCATGCATTTCCATCAAAGTCAGTGCTAGGATCAACTTGGCCTGGCAGTTTGGTAGTTTTTGCAGTGACAGGTGATGATGCTAAGTGCATCATAGTAGTGTATAAGAAGCTTGAGGATAGGATAAATTAGAAAATATTAATTTTTTGTTTGACAAAAATAGGATGACACAGGTTTTTCTTCTGTTTGGTTAGACTTTAATTTTGCTTTGCTGGCCATAAGAATGGAAGGCCGTAAGAATGGAAGGCCATTTGTACACAGTAATTACTGCAAGCAGATTGTGAATGTTCAAACATTCCAGAGAAGTGGCTACTGCATATAGGCAAAGAAGCTCAATAGTGCACTCACAAAATGTCTACCCAGAGAATTTAGAATACATTCATGTCATTTGTAATACTCAGCATGTATCGTGGAAATGGCCCCTGAAATTAATGTGGACAAGATGCATCAAGCTGAGTACAAGCCATGTACAAAGTGCTTATTCATGCATTCTGCCTGGGAATTCTCAGGCAAAGCATGGTAGCCATAACAATGGTTCCTACTAAGATTGTAATCTAGGTTTATAGCTCTGAAAAGAATAAATTAATTTACTAGTATGACAGTATTGTGAAGTATGTTCTCATACTACTTTAATTTTTTTGAATACTCAAAAATTCACCTACATCTACTCCAAAACTGAAAATCTCAGCCCAGCAATTTTTTCCTTCGTGCATTTAGGGTACTGTTATGTGAACTTATGCTTGAAAGGAATAAAAAATGTTTTATAAATATCTAGGCTTTTATGTTTCTCCAATAAGCTCCATCAAACACATGGTGAAACATCCACTCTTAAATGATTTACAAGTGCCCCATTATCGCTGGCAGCCCTGGACACACCAACAATGAAATGAAGGTTGAATGTTGCGAATCACCGTTCCCCATCACTGACAGAGAAATTAACTATTGTGAGCAACTACAAAGCAGGCACAGCCTTGGAACAGCAAGTTTCTGAGCAACGGGCTGAAAAGATTTGACTGCCATCTACAGACATGAGTAACTAGTGCACCAGTAGCAATTTAAAAAGAACCCCAAAACTACAAACCTAATAAACACCCAGTGCAGATATTAGACAAAAACTAATTAATTGTGCATGTATAAAACAGTGGAGCTACCACAAAAACTTCCCAGTTGGTTTTTTTGGGGTTTTTGTTGTTTTGGGGTTTTTTTCTCGTAAATATATAAACACACAGAGAAACACCAGCTTCCTTCATTCTCTAGAGTGGTCTGAGAGCTAATAGTTACAAATCCAGTGTCTAGTAGTGCCTAAAGATTAGTAGATAGAAATGGAAAATACCAACATTTTCCTTGTATTTAAACTATAAAGTGCTGATTTTCATGTATTAAGTTCTCAGTTAAAACTGTCTTAAATAGTTTCTCTCATACAGAGTCATTAGTTAGCAAACTCATGAAATTTCCAATTACATTGTGAATTTCTAATCATATGTATAGTGATCAAAGTCTTGTATGTAGGTACAGCTGTACATACATCATCTACAAAGAGTTTTCTGTTAAATTTTGGCTACCTAATCAGGCTAGTTCACAACAGGCCAACATATCACAACACAGGTAACTGTATAAAGATTTTCTTTCAGCTGTTCAGAACAGCTAGCACAGCAGTTCAGTTCTCCCTTGTCAAACACTCTCTTTCCCTTTGACTTAAAACCACTTTCCTTTATCTGACAGCTGCTGCCAAATTGTCTTTACTTTCTCTCTGAACTAGCTCACTACCTAAGCAGTTACCCTGCTAAAATCCTCTTTCAAAAATTTTGTTCTAAACTTTCAAAATCATTGCATGGCAAAAGGAAAAGAGATCAGAAGAGCGATGTGTTTCAAGGATTGAGGATGAATAACAAAATTATTTAGTACCATACAAATTATAGCTCTGTAATTAAAATTATTACATTTACACACCACACAGAACTGTTTTCAAGAATTATTCTTCAGAGACCAGAATTACATATAAAAGTTAATATGCAGCGTATTTAAACAAAAAAGCAGGTCACAGACAGAAGAGCCTGTGGGCCCAGACAGAAGATAATTTTCAAAATCCTTCAAAAGTTAGAATTGAGCACAGCATTCCACATATGGGACTGTCTTCTCACATTGCTATATCACCCATCAGTTTTCATTAAATATTCTCAGACAGTGTATAATTTCACTTGAATTCCCAATACAGGATATGAATATTGGATTAATTTTAAGCGTCATATGTTTAAACTTTACATTTACCAAAAACATTTACACTGAAGAAGGTCTGTTCAGAAATGGCCACCAAAGTGAAGAAAAAGAAAGCAAACAAGTACTTACTCTACATTTTGAGACTTCAGCCTTTTTTCTTACCTGAGTACCCAAACAAGCAACCATCATATGAGTGAGAAGTTTAGCTGCAAACATGGCACACCTGGTGCAGAAAAGGTGGGAGATGATAGCCAAAGTGAAACCTACACAGAAATGATAATGAAAAAAGTGGAAAAAAAAGAGGAATATTTAAGTTTAGGTGCATAAACTGTTCTATATTATCCAGCAGCTGTTTCTTGGAGGTGCAGGTTACCTAAAAAAAACCCAACCAAACAAACCTTACAGAGAGAGTATGATCATTTTGGTTTACGCTGGGATCACTCATGAGTTTATTTCAAGTATTAACATGTATTTAATGTTCCCGTAGGCTTGGAAGCTAAAATAATTTCATGATGTAAACAAGCAATTTTTGAGAAGTGTTTCTGTGGTGTCACTTTCTGCATGATATGCGTGATTATCATAATAGGTATATACAAATCAAAGGTAACAGTTCAGTGTTCATATCAGTGCTTCCAAAAAATGTTTTAGAAACAGTTACATAAAAAATGCCTGTGTTGGGTAGCACAATTTTAGCAGATAGCTATAACATTCTAAATGCCAGTCTCCTATTTCATCTGTGTTGAGCATAGAAATTTGTTATAGCAATAGTCAGGAAGAATGACACCACTTTTCATTTCACTAATTAACTGTAAACATGAACAGAACAAAGACCTCTTTCCTACCAGTAAATAGTTCCTGGAAAAAGGACTCTAGGAAAGTTAAGCCACCAAGAAAAACACTGCTAAATCTCAGTTAATTGTGCGCTTTCACACCCTAGTCAGGGCAGGAATTTGGCAGATCTTTTATGTCAGTCTTGAAATTGACTATTTGTTCAGCTACCACATGAAGTAAGAGATGAGTGAAATAAATAGTTGCTAAAAATATTATTTCTAAGTAATTCAAAATTACTTAGTGATATTTATACAACCATCTACATGGTCTCTCTTTTTTCTTTTTTTATAATATTCTTCACACCTAGATGGAAATGTCAAGATAAATGAATAATATCCTTATCACTTTTAAAAATAAAGCAATTTGTACTTAAAAGATTCATTTAAATCTAGTAATCTGTATTATAACACAAGTAAACATCTTCAACCAGCCAAAAAACTGAAAGGCATTGGAAAGCATTTGCCGCAAGTTCAAAATAAACCCTTAACGAAGCTAAACTACTTTTCTTTTTAAAACACGTTTTTATCACATATACTGTGACTAGTTCTGAACAGTGATCTCCATCTTTATTGATCCCAATTTAGCAAAATGTTTTCTTAGCTTTTGCATATTTTTCTTCAGTTTCTATAGCATCTTCCATGTTACAGCATTTTGTTTCATTGACTTACTTATTTTTTCTCTGTAATCCAGTAATTGTATTTTAAAATCCGCTTATTTTTATGTGCTAAAATCTCCTTTTGTTATTGTTAAATATAGCCATGAATTTGTGTGGAGCAGGTAAAAACTGAGAGGTTTTTTCCTCTTTGTCTTAATTTTCTTTGGCTGACATTTTAAAAAAATTTAAGGAGCCTAGATTTAATCTGTTAGGGTAGTTTGCTTGGAAGGGATAATTAAGTGATTTAGCTGCTTGCACGATTTTTGTTACTCATATAGTGATGATCTAATATAGAAATCATAAGCTTTACAAGAAGCACAAGCAGACCCCCATTTAAGGGGGTTAAAGTTAGTAGAAAATTCCATTTAGATGTTTTCTTAATAAGCCCGTTACTCTTAGTACCTCTAAATGCAAGAGTTCATTTCCAACCTAAATAATGATACGGTTCTAAGAAAAATTGATTTGTGATTGCTGCAACATAATAGTAAACCAGCTGCAATCTGAAAGGCTCCTTCAGAAGCCAAGTTAAGTTTAGAACTTAGATCCTCTGCTTCCTGCATGGCATTTTGGGACTTACGCTGTTGAGGCTGCTAATGAAGAGTCATGTTCCTTATAGGTTAAACTTTTCAGGTTTTTTCCCAAGATCTTGGGCAGCAGTAAGGCAGCAGAACGTAATGGAATCTATCTCCCCTAAGTTATCACTTCTGAGTATAAATTCCAGCTAAAATTGTCAAAAAAAATTTACAAAGAAGATTACAGTACTGCTGCTAGCAACACAGATTAATTTAGGATTTTTAAGTTTCTTCTCCCAAATGAATGACATATTATCTCTTTTCAATAAAGGACCTCAAGGAAACAGCCAATCAAGCAAGCAAGAGGTGTGCCAGGAACACGTGTAGGAGATTTAAATGGCTCTAGGGAGCGTGTTGAGCCAGACTGGGCAAACAGGGGCATGGCACGGCAGTGAGGGCATGGCACAGCAGTTTGCACAGGAGGGGTGCAGATGCTCTCCTGGTTCCTGGTGGTGGGTTGTGTTAGATGGATGTGTTTTTGTTGGGGTTTTTTGGGGGTTTTTTCCATCGACTTGATTAGATCCAGCAATGACTTACAAATGGTCAAAAGCCATTGCTGCCGCTGCCAGCAAAAGTGTGCTAAGCCCAAACAGAATCCCTCAAGGAGGACAGAGCTGTCCAGACCCCTGGGCTGCAGGGAGTGTCTGAGCCTGGGGCCAGCACCAGAGGACAGTGCAAAAGGCACCTTTGTGTGGTGTGAGCAGGTGGATGATCTGCTGTCTGGTAACAGGGCTTGAGAAAGAAGTGGAAAGGCTAAAGAGTATTAGGGAGAGCAAAAGAGAAATCAACTGGAGGAGTTACAGCCTTGCAACCCTGACAGAATCTCCCCTCTTACCATCAGGCAGAAGGAGGAGACCTAGCAGATGGGGGGAATGGAAATGGGTACTCAGGTATGGAAACGGAAATTTGCTACTCAGGTAGCAAATTTCTCT
>VXAX01006279.1:17154-41968 GCA_013399835.1 Leptocoma aspasia
TTTATAAATATATTAATATTCATAATTAAATATTATACATAAATATAATGCATTCGTATTTATAATTAAATATATATAATAAATAGATAAAATCTATTTTTATAGAAGGAATAATGTAATTCCCTGTTTCCAATGATGTAAAATAGTCCTTGGTGAAAACCCCCAAATTGTGAATTCATTTGATTTAACTCTCTGTGTCCTCGGGAAGGCTTTGCTTTTGGAACCCGTGCTGCCCACCAGAGCGGAGTTAAAACTTTTCCCCTAAATTTACACTCTAAGTATTTCTGTTCTACTCATAAGGAACAAAATACCTCGTAAAATATCTATTTTTACTCAACTACACACAAAGATTAACTAATTTCCCTTTTCCCAGTACTTACACGCAACGAGCTGCGTTCACAGGGCAGAGGTAACTTTTAATGAGTGGATATTTAGGATTTTTTAATGGTTTTGCCAAATGTTTCAAGTTTTATTCCTCTTGTTTGTGTTTCGAGTGGGTTTTGATTTTTTTTTTTTCAATATAAACCTTTAAAGTCAAAAACTCTGTACTCAATATTTATTCCTGCTGCAAGTTGGTGCCCCAGACAGACATTTTAAGGACAGGTTCCTTTCTGCCCATGATTGATTTGCCCCAAAAATCAGTCCCCACATAAAACTCCCAAGGAACAAGCGATAGGTCAGGAAGAAATGAACTGATGGTGAGAATCTGCTCCCTTGCTTGGATTTCTCCCTCTCTAATTCCAGTTTTAACCATTTTTATGCCTCCCTCTAGACTGAACTTCCTTTTAACCTCTAAGTGAGCTTGGACTGGGGGTGAACAAACCTAAGGAAAAAATGGGGAACAAAATCCAGGCAATCCTTGGAAGACTCTGGTGCTTTTTATTGCCTCTGGGTGGAACCCTGGCATAAATAAAAATATCCTGGCTGCAGCCTTTAATGCAGAATTTATTGTGAAGAAAACCCTAGGTGCATACGCTAATGAAGTAACATTTCCTGCTACTAAATTTAGGGAAGGAAAAAAAAAATCAATAATTGCTGCATTGCATCAGTGAATTAAAGAGTACTCAAGAAAAAATATGAAGTGCTTCTGTAAGTATTGATACATGGCATTATATTGGTTTAATAGATATAAACAAGACATAATAAATATAATCCAAAGCTTTTTAAGACAAATAGATGGGGCTCAGTAACCAGGGATCAAAAAACCTGCCCAAGAACCTTGATGTCTGTTCAAAGGTGTTGTAGGTGACTACAGGAACCTGAAACTTCCTCTACACAGTTTTGTGGGAAACACAGGCTTTTGGAGAGTTGATGGACAGAAATATTAATTTTGAAGGTGATACCAACTAATGGTTATAAAACACAGAGAAAATTGTCATTCCCCAGAAGAAAATGGAAATTGGTTTTGATATTCTGGTAAAAAAGCCACATTATCACCTTGGTGGGGTTAAATATTCCTGTTTCTTAATGAGGTATTTGCTGTAAATGGCTTTAAAATTCTCTGTATTTTGCTAGGCTGAGGTTAGGTATCTAAAATGCTGCAAAACCAAGGATTGAGCTGCAGAGATGCATTGCCAGATTTCCATTTCCATACCCAGATTTCTGCTGCTGTTGGTGATTCAGAGTGGGTGGGGTCTTTTTGTTTGTCCCCATCCTTTGTATCTGCCCTGTCCTGGGAGCCATGCCATCCTTTGCTCCTCATTAATTCCCCGAAGAGCAGCAGGGTGGGGGAAGTGTCTCTGGGGGAGGAGGCAGCTCTGTGGAGGAAGCAGCTGCAGGATAATTATCAGCAAAAGCCCTTGTCTTGGGTTGGAAATGCAGGATNTTTAATTTTCCTGCTACAGAACTGTTATTCCTACTCCCATATCTTTGCCTGAGAGCCCCTAAATTTCAAAATTATAATAATTCACAGGGATGGGGTTTGCATTTTCCATTTCAAGGCAAGCTCCTGCCTTCCTTAGCAAACACCTGGCTTGTCAAACCAAGAAAGACCCACAGGAGGAATTCCTGTTCCAGGTTGAGTGGTTATAAGCAGACATTGCAGGAGAAATCAGCTGAAGGTTGAGAAAAACAAATCTAAAAAATTCTTTCACGCCTTGCGAGGATGTCACCAACTCTCGAGGACACACAGGTGGATTTTCCCTTTTCCATCCTTGCCAGAAGGGCCTCGAGGACAGGCTTCCATTTGCACCAGGCACGGTGCAAGTGGATGAATTCCCCAGTGGAGAATCTGCAATGTAAACAGAGGAGATGATGTCTGACGGTTTCCAGGTCCCAAGTGGCAGCAGATATTCCTGTGGGCTGAGGGCTTGCAGCTTGTCAGGATCTTCAGGGCCATGAGCAGGGAGAGAAGCAAAAAGGTGAGAAAGAGCCCAGGGAGAGTGGCAGGGGGGAGGAGAGGGACACAAGGCGTGGGATGAGGCAAGGGTGTTCTTCCTCATCTCTGTGAAAAGGAGTATGAGCAGAAATAGGGAAAGTGGGAGATTTCCCTGGAATCTCTTCCCATCCCAGCCACGGCAAACTGGGTTGGCAGCAGCAGCCACAGCTGCCTGGAAGAAGAGGAGGAAGATTTTGGTGAAATGTAGTGAAAGCAGAAGAGAATAAAACAGCAACGTTGGAAAATCAACATTTTGCTCTCTTTGATCTTTGTGAATCTCAGCCACACATTTTATCATCACCTGCCCTGCTATTACACTGCCTTGGCAAGCACAATATAAGGTTTTTTCCTTTGTTTATTTGTTTTAAGGAGTTTCAGCTGTAAGAGCAAATGCTACTTTGAGTCCAAACTTGATGTGACTGTGATGGCTTTGGCTCTTGGGGTGGGGAGATGCTGAGAGGAGAGAATGCTGCAGGCTGAGATGGGAAGTGCCTGCCTTAGCAGCTTTCCAGCCTCTCCCCATTGATTATGTCACTTGATTAAGTGCAGGAAGGAGATTTTAACTTTAATTTCTCGTCTGTGATTCACTGAAATAACTGAAATAACACCGTGTGCTGTGTTACGTAGGATACACTTGCACACATATCCTAAATGTGTGGGACAGGCACTACTGAACAGGGAAACAGTGGAAAAGGGAAAATGAAGAAACAGACACATAAAACGAGGAATTTGAGACATGTTTTGTTCCAGGAGGAGTTGCATGGCACAGCCACGAAGTACATTGAAGATCTCTTTTAAACACATGCATCTGAGATAAATCTAAAAAAAGATGTCTTTTTATTTTGTGTTTTTTTCCTTCTTTAAATGAAAAAAACAAAAACCTCATTTAGATAGAAAAGCTTCACTGTGTGGTCTGAAATCATTTGCTCTGTTGTCCTCAAGGCCCTTCACAGTGTACAATATTTTTTGTGGCTTCAGTTGGAATTTAGTGAAGTGGAATTAGTGAAGTTTTTCTGTCTGAAATGAAAATTTTGTGTTAGGTGACATTTACATGCTTTTGTATTTATCTTTGAGTTTCTAACTCGTGTCAGATATACCTGAAGTACCAGGTCAGCAAAGTTGTAATTGTCTCACAGGAACAAAGAATTGGGTTATAACAAGCATTATCCTTTGCATAGCAGTGAAGAAATAAAAAAAAAAAAAAAAAAAGGAATGGACTTGTGAGGTTTGAACTGGTCTAAATATCAAATCAAATTCCTTTACAATGTGAGCTGTCTTCCTTGATTTTGGGGAAACATCCTGGAAATAAAAGTACCAAAACTGGCTCTTGGGTGAGTTATCCTCATGTGCTCAGCTGAGCATCTGGTTAGTAACTTTTCTTACCAGTGAAAACATCATTTTCTTGAAGTTAAGGGAGTTTTGCAGTAATTTCCCAGGGACTGGTATTCCATCATTGTGCTGGTTTTGTATTAATTGATTTTTGGTGAGCAGGGAAGATCTCCCCCCAGAGATGTTCCTAGTTTGCATAAAATCTGACAGCAGCTCTCTTACCCTGGGGATGTGGCAAGAAGGGAGTTGGTGATTATGGGAGATAAATCTGGGCAGTGCTGATTAGTGAACATGATTGATAAACGGGGTGGGGAGTGGGAACAAATGTGAGACACAGAACGGCAGGAGCAAACGTTCAGATTTAGAGTTCTGTCCTCAGAAAGTCCCTGCCTGTCAGATAGGCGGAAATAAATTATGAGAATGTTGGCATTTGATATTTCCAGTGACAGGGGTGACATTCATGAGATGTATGCTGGGAAGTCACTGCCCACAGCGGGTTTGTCCAGCGGGTGCAGCTCTCCAGGAATGGGAACTGAGCTGAAATGTGCTTTGGAGGCTGCAGAAGAGGAATTTTCTGCTCCCTGGGGCAGGCTGGAGCCATGGCTGGTCACACCCCGGGGCACAGGGTCCTGTTTGTCACACACATGGCCTGAGTGCCGCTGGTGGCACTTGGGGACAGCCAGACAAAGCAGTTTCAGGGAGATGAACGTTTATCTCAGAACTTTCATGGTTTAAAGTCAACAATTGGCCTGGATCTGCCTCTCTTGACATCAGAGACCAAATTCCCATGGATTCTCACGGAGCTGCATTTCATCCACACACTCCTGGTACCTTTTCCTTCTGTCCTTGAGCTGAGTTTTAGAGAATGAATCAATATTTCATTTTTCCCTTAAAGCTTTTCTGTTCTTAGCTGACATAACCCCAGTATCAAGAGAAGCTGGCTCCTGGTGGCCTCATACCCCATCTCATCAGGTTAATCATTTTTATTCCTGATTTCTTGTGGTTTTTAGTCTACACCTGGCTGTAATTTTTGGTGTGTGCAGACTAAAAGCTTTGTTTATTTGAGTCAGAGACTCTCTAAGGATGGAGAAGACTCTGAGATCAACAAGTGCACCCATTAACCCAGCACTGCAGGTCCACCACTAAACCCTGTTCCTAAGCACCACATCCACATCGGGTGTTCATTAAGGCCTTTGAATTTGAAAATAACTAATTGAGTCAAAATAATATAATCTCTTATTTTAGGTGGGGTTTTTTTCACTCATTATTTTATGGAAGGAAAATAACTGAAAGGTCAGAAAAATTTCTCATGTCCTAAGCTGATGTTGGATGGCTCATTTTTTGAGTTACAATATTTAAATGTCAAGCGTCCACAGGAGAAATAAATTATTCATTATAATTAGAAAAATGTAATTTAAAAAAATCATTTATTGGTGACTAAGCAGCATATTCAGTGAGAATGTTTCTTCTTTTGTACAATAGCTGTGTACTTTGAGATAATGTTCTAATTAACCTAATTGCAGCTATTGTATTGAACTGTAGGTTGAGATCCAAAGTGTCATGGCAACATGGAGAAAAGCTCTGCAAGCCTCTGCTTTCTCAGTAGAGTCTCAAAAATAGCTCTTTATTCTAGGAAATAAGGAGGTAAATCTTCTTAACAAGATAAAGCTTGAACCAAGAAAGAATTTTCCCCTTTGCACTTGATGGTAAAGCATAAATTAAGTATTTCTGCTTCAATTTAATTAGCATAAGCCATCATAATAATGTACCCCATAAGTGTTTGCTTTTCCTGTCTCGAGCAAACCTCCTGTGCTCAAGAGATTTACTGTAAATCATTGAATATTAATTTCTTGGATTTTATTGAAGAACATTTTACACAGTCGGCTTAGGAGAGAGAACAATTATTTTCTTTCCTTTGCAGGAAAGATCTTATTTAATACAGTGATATTAACTAAAAGGGACTCCATGAAATGCTGCTCCAGTTTTATGATCTGGCTAAACTCTGGAGACTTCTGGGAGAGGGAATTTCAGAAAATAGCAAGAGGATGTTTCAGCTGGGTCTGACTCAAATGCCTGATGACAGTAAGTCTCTCAGTTCCCTGCAACTCATGTGAGCTCTCATTTCATTAACGCGGGTAATGCTAATTAGCAAACTGCTTCTCAGTTCAATTCATAGAAATGCATGATTCCATACAGGCTGAGTAATGGTTCCACAAGTGCCATAAATTCAGAAGAGAGCTTGGCATGGATAAAGATCACAGTTCGGGGCTAATAAATTTTATAAGTTTAAAACTTAATGGATTAGAGCCTATTTGCACTCTGGTGCTCTGGAAATATCATCAAAGCAAAGGTTTTTACTGATTTGCTCTTTCCCTTCCTAATAAAACCTTGCCTAGTATCTTCCACTCATTCTCCACATTTGGGTTTTGTTTGGGTTTCGGGGGGGGCTTTTTCCTGTTTGTTTGGGGTTTTATTTGTTTATTTGTTCATTTGTTTGTTTGTTTTCTCCCTGAGGAGCAAAATTCATCCTCACTGGACTCCATTTCCGCTGGCTCCTCCTGTCTGTGCTTTCTGCAGAGCTCACAATCAGGTCCCAGCAAATTAAACTTTCATGAGCTTCTCTGTCATTAGCTGGTTTTGGAAACAAATATTTACGAGGTCCATTTGGTTCCCATATGTTTGCCTGGAAAATTGGGCAGCTGGGACAGACCCTTAGCCAGGACCACTTGTGCTGTCCAGAGCCCTGGTGGGACACTGGGGCTTGACCTGAACTGATTACTGGAATTTTCTGCTTCCAAAGATCCCTTTCCCATGGATTCCACTTCCCAATGTGGTTAATGTTCTTCTTTTCACAGAGAAAAATCTCCAGGAAAATATGTCCTTAACCCAGTTTCCTTGGGTGGCTGGAAAATACAGACCAGAAATGTGAAAATCTGGATTTTTTTTTCTTCCCTCCTCTAAAATCCAGTCCAAATAGCAACTTACCCAGATATATAACATATATTGGCTTCCTAGGAAACACAAAATGATAAAAATACAAGGGATTTTTCCCTGGAATTCTGGAAATATCCTTAATTCCATATGCAGGAGGAGATGATTCCTCTTATTGTGGTAGATTTTTCGTAAGATAAAGACCAAATATTTACTCTGGTGTTAAAACAGTTGCTCACAACGTATTTGCCAAGCTTTTGGTGATGGCATTTCACATCCAACTGTTTGCTTTGTGGGAACAAGGAGTTGGAGACTTGAATTTCCATCTCTTCCATCGGTGAGTATTACAAGGCCACTTATTACGACGAACCAGAATTCTTTGACTCTATATATCAGAAGGCTTAAATGTTATTTTATTAAGATGACTCCATTGTTCAAAGAATTGGGCTGTTATCTGCCCGGTCTGGAGCACAGAAGCTGCTGCTTCCAGCTCATCCAAGGAATTCCAGAATAGCCTAAAAATCAGAGATAACAACTTTTCACCTCATAGGCTGAAAGGAAGAAAAACCCCCATCTCCCATTATCAGGAGACAGGCAGAGAAACCTCTGTCCTTGAAACACAGCTCAGAGATTTGTTTATAGAAACTCTGTGCTGAGAATGTGCTTCTCCCTGGGAAAACAAGCCTTTGCAGGTTTTTTCACCCAGGGACCCACAAAGTGCTGGCGACAGGTGAGCACAAACGCAACTTTTCCAAGGAATTTCGTGGCCATAAACTTTCCAATTTGCCGAGGGAAGCTGGTCAGGAGGCAAACACAGCTGAAATACGAGTGCAGAAGTGGTGACCAAAGCAGCACTGTCTGCTCCACTGCACTTAATTTCCTTTGTGAGACTTCAGGCACTAAAAGTAAATCCCAAACTGAGAAGTTGCTGCTTCTCCCCGGCTGCTGGAAAAGCTGGAACACTGGTTCCGGCTTTTATGAGCTCCAATATAAATCTCAACGAGTCCTCCATGAATAAAATGAATTGCAGCCTCCAAAGTTCTCTCTTTTTGCTTTAAATTGAACCGGTACCTATTTCTAAACTTTTTTTTTTTTCCCCCCTCCCGTGCCTAAGTGAAAATGTTTTCTCTAAATAGTTTTAAGTGCTTAAAAGAATATGTAATTTTATACTTCCTAAGCCCCTTTTCTGTCAGAACATAAGAGGTCCACAGAGATTAAGGATTCAATTTAAAAGTAATCAAATACTCATTTTTCCTATGAATATTTAGACCAGCAACTTGCCAGAACTCACACCTGAATCTGTCGAATCCTGGGGGTTTTATTTTATTTTTCCCTCCATCTCTGCTCATTCACAGAATGTTTTTTTCCAAGCTCTGACTGCCCAGCATAATCCAAAAACACACGAGCAGAACCAAAGGTTTTGAGAGCAGCAGGGAAAGCGATCCCAGCCCTGAACTTCCCCCTCTCTCCCTCTGCAGCCCCCAAAGGTAAACATGAATTCTGAGGGTCAGGAGCAGCATTTTCTGTCTGGAAAAGGCTCTGGAGGCTCCAAAGGAGGTTGTGTTGCAGAGCTGATGCTGCACTTTGTCACCTACGATGCCCCTCAGCCACGTTCAGCTTGTTCTGCTCCACAGCTGGAGATTTCCTCTGTTCCTCCCCAAGACACGTTCTGAAAGTGACAACAGCTCCAAAAATGTCACCGGGCCAAATTCGGAATTTATTTCTTTAATGCAATGAAAGCTTTTCTTATTTTTTTAAAATCCTCACCTTTTTCTGGCAGTGGGGGTTACCAGATCCTCAGTTCCTCTGGTGTGCTGAGGTGTTGCATTGTCTGCAGCTGCTGGGAGCTCTTTTCTCCCTAAAAAACATCAAGAGCTGTTCTGCTAATTCTTCTCCTGCATGCCAGCCCTCCTCATTTCTTGTCCCAAGGACAGTGACATCTTTCCCACAGACACTTCCCCCCCAGGCTGTCACCTTATTTATTTCTTCCTCTTTCTTGCCTTGAGGAACATGAGAAACATGAAGACAATGCAGAAGGTTTCTCACTTTTGTTTCAATTTCCTTAACCGGCTTGATAGACTTGTCTCGAGTTTTGTCTGGCCAAAGCAGGTATCAATCCCTTTTTTTTTTTTTTCAAATAAAACAATTTTTTAAAATACACTGTGATATTATAACAATTTGATAAAATTTTTATTTTATTTTGTTTTATTTTATTTTATTTCATTTTATTTTCCAGGGTTCTTTCAGACCATCCAGTCTGACCTCTAAATAGCACAGCCAACACTTTTAGCTCAACACTGCAGATCTAAACCTGATCCTTCCTGAAAATGCCTGGTGTTATCTTAGAGAACCCAGGGAACTAAATACCTTTAAGACCCCCAAACAAATTAACAACCAACAAACGCTGCTATTGAGGCTGCAAACCTTTAAATTCCCCTCCCCCTAAAATATTTTAAGCTTCTTGTAGAGTTCTGCAGAGATACTTTTGTTAGATTTTCCCACCAAATTTTTATTAAGCTGAACACTTCTTCTCTTTCTAGATCTCCTCCTGTAATAATTCCTACTGCTCTGAAATTCTGCTGCTGTTTTTAATCTTTGCTGTTGCTGAGTTCTCTCTCAGAGGAAACGTTCTCTGCTCTGTTACTCTCCTGCTCACTCACCTTTCTTTAAATAAACATTTGCTCTCCACTTCTTCCTGCTTGCTGGCTGGGATGGTTATTGTGAGAGTAATATTCTCAAAGTAAGAAAATAAAAATTAATTCATGCTTAGGTTTCTTCAAAGGTCAGGAAGGATCCAAGGAGAGCTGATGGGAGCTGGGGGTGTAATTTACCTGTCTTGAAAATCCTGGCCACAGGCAATATTATTATTATTATCTATGAAGGAACATGAGTCAGATCCTTTCCACCACACAGGAAGATTTCTTTTGACCACAGTAAAAAAAAAAGCAACCAGTAAAAGAAAAAATCCCCAGAAGTATCTCAAGCCTTATCTTGGCATATATGAGTCAGAGACAACAAAAGCTCTGCAAAGAGAACAATTTGTAGCAGATGAGAAATAATTCAGGTTAATGGAACATCAAAAAAAAAAAAAAAGGAAGGAGATATGGACTTTGTGGTGTTAGTATAGATGATACTTTGAAAAGAAATAAAATTTATAATGTTTGTTAAAAAAAAAGTTGTGAGTACAGTTAGGAGGAGATGGCAGTTGGAAAAACAAAGAGAGAGTGGTTAAAGGAAAATATGAGAAAGCATGAAAATAAATATCCAGGTGTATTTTACAGAGGTGTAAATGATTTATTGTATGTCCTTACCCCCTCCATTATACCAGAAATACTGCCAAATCTTCAGAAATATAATTAAATAATTACTCAAATTAAATGTTACCTTTTAAAAAGATGTTGGTTTGCACATACATTGATAGCAGTTTGCAGTATTCTTGCAAACAGGTATTTTGCTGCAAGTTTTTAATATTTAATTGTTTTTTCAAGAGGTGCCAGTTGCTGATTCACTCAACCAAAGATCCCACAAGATTTAAATCCTTGTCGTGTGCTTTGCATGCCAAACAATGAGGAAATGGCCTCAAATTCTGCCAGGGGAGGTTTAGATTAAACATCAGGAAAAATTTCTTCATGGAAAGGGTTGCAAAGCATTGGAACAGGGTGTCCAGGGAAGCTCTGCAGTCCCAGCCCTGGAGATGTTTGAAAATGTGTGGATTGAGGACCTGGTTCAGTGGTTGATGGTCGGGCTTGCTCTTAAAGGTCTTTTCCAGCCTTCGTTATTCTGTGGTTGGGTTTGAGGGTGCCAGGGACTTTCTCAGTGTTTTTGTGAACATTTTTTGGGGCTCCATCAGGGGAACGAGGGATTTGATCCCTTTGGGATCAGCTTTGCTGCACCTCTGAATTCACATTTCAGCCTCCAGAACTCTCAGGGTGCCTCGAAGCTGCCCATCACCTAAACTCACCCAGAGCTTCCCCTGCAGCACTAATTCAGGTTTCTCACAAAGGTGCTGAGCCGCTGGGTTTTATTTTTCCCTCCCATATAAAATAAATAGTGTGTCATGAAAATGCATTTTCACTCCACGTGGAAGAACAGCCTGGTGTTGTAAAGTGCTGCTGCAAGGGCTGGGAAGGCGCTGCAAAGTCTCTGTCCCTGGTGAAAATGAGAGGAAAATCAAACTGCTGAGCATTACAGATCAGCTCCAGAGAGGGAATTCATGCTTCTGCTTACAGATGAAGTTGTCCTAAACTGAGATCCCAGATTCAAAGCCTATTCCCCAGTGAAGCATCCTGCCCACACCTGCTGTCTTAAGGATTAAATGGAATTCTGGCTTATAGAAGAAAACAAATAGAATTTTTCTATTTGCTTGAGAAATTTGGCTGTGGAAAAATATACATTTATAATTATAATGGGATGACATTGCTTAAATACAGCTGGGTTGATATTTCTTATTCAAGGAAGCACAACCTGTTTCATTTCTAAGCAAGAGTCTTACTGATTGCATTTATCCAGCAAAGAATTCAAAGGGAAAATCAGCATTTTCACCCTTCTCCCCTAAATAGTACCTGAGTGTGCCTGACCAGCCTAGAAAAAAGGTTTCAAAGTTAAAGACCCTTCAAGGACATCCAGAAATGGACTTTGTGTCATTAAAGTGTTTGTGTGGTTTCCAGCTGATTCACAGACACTGTAATTCAAATTCACAGTCACTTCAACTCCATGAAGGTTCAGCAGTAAAAGATTTCCTCCTCCAGGACTCTGAAATGTTTTGTTCTGGTGCATTCCAAAAAAGACTCTGTGGAAATCTGAGCTTTTACTTGAAGGAACAACAACAACAACAACAAAAATCCAACTGCAAGACCAAACATAGACACAAAAAACCAAACACAATTTTAGCAAAAAAAGAAAACATTTTCTTTGTATTTATGTATTGTAAAAGGTCAGCTACCTCTGTTCAGCAAGGTAATTCAATCAAATTTTGGATTCTGCATCTGTTTTACTTATCCATCCATTTATCAATAATTACAAATGACATCTGGTTGGGGGAAAAAGAAAAAGAGCCTCAGAACTGAGACATCTTTAAGTACTTCAGCAGAGCGGCCAAGGACATTATTAAAACACTGCTTGAAATGTCCCCTTATCCATTTTAACTTTCAAGAAATCCGTTTCAGATTTCAAGAAATTTCTGCAATTTTCCAGCGGAGGGTGAATTACCCCATCCCTCAGACTCACAAGGAAAGTTTGCCCTGTGCCAGCCTGCAAGTTTTGAGCGCAGTTCTGTCACATTTGCAGAATAAATTCAACCCAATCTTCCACACATTTGGAGGAAAGGACAGAGGATTTCCTGCCTTTTAAACCACTGGGGAAGGTGAGGACCAGCCTGTCTGCAGGAATATGAAGTGCTGAAATACACAATTAGGAGAGGTGTCTAAAATTTTAATTGAACAAAGCCACGCTGTCACCAGCAGCTTAAACGCAGTCCTGTAATGCCATTTGCTATAAACCATGTCAAAATGAAAAATAGGTGTGAGGTGACATGTGGAGTGTCTGAGATCTCCGTGCTGCTGATGGATGTTCCCTCAGAAGGAACATAAACTACAGAGGTGATTACCCTCTAATTAAGTGGAACTTATAAAGGCTCAGGGTAACAAAACGTGGGGCAGGACCTGTGGAAATAGGAGCAAGTGTTGGCTCGGTGACTCTGCTGAAGGAGTTTAGGTTTAATAACTGTAGTGGCTGCTTCTCTCTGGTGCCAGATTTGTGTTTTCTGGGAGGCAAAGCAGCCCAGTCCTCTTTCCCCCACATTTTCCCCCTCATGGTGTCACGTCACACACGGGTTTAGAGCTCCTTGGGAATTGGGAGGGACTTCGGCAGTGATTCCCCAAATGATGCCTCAGGTTTTGGCTTTTATATTTTTCAGATTCTGTGCTGCTTTAGTGTGTGGGACTGGGCTTCATATTATGGGATGGTGAGCTCTCTGCACGGAGCAGGGAGACAAAACAATTCCTTCTCCAGCTGGGGACCAAGGACAAATGATCCAAACCTCAGGCCCAAGAGCACAAACAACGTGGGCTGGAGAGAGAAAAACAAGAAGGATGGGACTTGATGGGCTAAAGCTGGAATTGGACAATGAACTCCAATCTGCAAATGGAGCAGAACTGATAAAAGTGCCAGAGCCCGTGCCCGGTGTCCATTTTGGGACCATTTTGGTTCATCTTGGGTGCAGCCCTGGCTGGGCTCTTGTGCTGCCCAAGGTGGATCCATGGAGGAAATGCTTTTAATAAATCCCTGCTTTATTCTGGAACTCTGTCCTGCTCTGCTCTAGGCCAGCCTGAACAAGGGGTCACTAAAACCCCTCTCCATCCCACAGCAGCCCCACCTCCAGCAGGACGTGCCCTGGGAGCAGACACATCTTTCCTCCCAGCTGCCAGACTCCAGCCCAGTTCCCAGCTCAGCAGATCCCACCTTACTTTAGGACAGCTCTCTCTGGTTTATTTTAGTGCAGCCAACACAGCCAACCCAGGGCTGACTTCCCAGCTCAGGATCCCAGGATCAAGAGTGCTTCTTCTCTCCCACACCCTTCACCTTGCATGAGTTTAATTTCTGACAAATCTGAACACAGGTACAAAAAACAATGATGATGAAAACAAAACAAAAAAATCCATCTGCTTGAAATTCTTCAAGGTTCGAACATGAAGCATTGAATATTTCCTCCTGTTTATTAAGAGATAATAGCAAATAGAATTTGTTAAATAACTTCAAATAACATTCTTAGTAAAAAAAATTAGCATTTCTTTCATCAAGCACATTTTCTATTACTTACCAACTCATAGAGTTAATTTTAATAAGCCAAAAGCAAGAAATACTAATAGCAAATAGCTCCCCCTAAATTCTGGATTGAATGCAGCAGACCTTCACTAATTCACAATTTGCTAATCCTCACTCTTTCTAACACACAAGAGCCTCTCTCTTCACCTCCTGCCTCTTTGCAAAGATTTAATATCATAATGTTTCAGTGGCTTCTTAGACTGGTGGAATCTCATTATTTTTACAGCATAAATAATTAAACGAGACCCTCTTTTTAAAATTAAATGAGCCACGATTTCTGAACTGTGTACCTTTGTTAGAAATTTTGAATTCCCTCTCACAGGGAATTCAATGTTCACTGACCTCTGGCTCTGAGGCCTCAGAACTGAAGGTCACCACACAAAATATGGACAGAAGGGTTTTTATGATTTTTTCCCCCCTCCCCATTTTCTTGGAAGCCAGAAATCTCCATTTTGGGGTGAATATGTGTCCAGGTGATTCTGCTGCTCACCAGTGACTCCCATGTCCCACACCGGGCTGTTCTCACCCAGTGCTCCTTGTGGAAACCTCAATTTATCCTTATCACATTTATAAATATCAATTTCCCCGTTTTCCCCTTGCTCTTCCCATTGCCAGTCCGTCACTCAGCAGAGCCCACAGCCAAGGCTGACGTGGGGAGTATTTCCAATAGTGATTCCTGCCCTTTTAGATCATTTGCTAAAATTTTATTTTTAATGTCTCCCAAATGCCTTCTCCATGTGTATTTAAAAATATGAAAAAATAAACCCGGACTTTAACCAAGTCCTTTCCGTGGCAGCACATGGGCAGGGAGGGTGTTTAGTTATGCAGGGCAAGCTGGAAAATTGAAATGCATGGCTTGCTTTAAACCTCACAGAGTAATATTTGTTTCGAGTTACCTGAGTAAATCTCTGCATTATCCCCTGGTGAGGACAGTCAGAATTTCTCAGCTCTAAGCTTTCTGTGTTAACACACAGAAATCCTGATTAGCCACACAGACACTTGGAGAAACAGATCCAAACAACAAGCCAGGCTCGGGAAAGCCGTTTGTAGGGAATTAAATAAACCACGCTGCCTTCAGCCCGCCCTGCAGCCACCTGGGCTGGGGGTTTGGTACTGAAAAACACCTGTAAAATAAAAATATCTGTCCTAAAGGTGGGTAACATCTCACAGCCAGGCTCAGCAGCACCCAGGGCTGGGCATTGTTGAATATTGAAGGTGTGAATAGGCTTCAGTTGTGCAGAGAAAACTCCAAATTAATTCAGTTTGGATTACACAGGTGTAATTACGATGGCTTGGCCTCTCCGTGCATGTGTTAGCTGCAAACAAATGAGATTTGTTTGATGTTTCACATTGCACCACGGATAAAAGATCTGTAGCAAACAGCAAACCTATTGCTTTGATCCCAGGGATGTAGGTTAAGGTCTAAATCCAATTCTCAGGCTCAAGAAAACTTTTCTGATCGTAGCACTGGCTGAAGGAAGGGTTTATATCTTGGGGATTTTAATTAATTAAAACAAAAGGAGTGAGAAGGATCTGTTTTTTCGTGTCTTAAGTAATTACTTTCTTGCAGTGCAGATTCAGAGATAAAAACAACTTCACAAAACTCAAACACAGGAGCTGCTACATTTAGAGAGAAGAAAAAATCACCCTTCTCCTGTTCTTTATTACAGGGGGTGGGTTGCATTTAATCAGCCAAACACTGGCACATGTCAAATCCAACAGAAGGAAAATCCAGACTGAGGCTTTATTAACCATTTGGATGGGATTTTTGATCTTCACAGCAATAGCTGCACACCTTAGAGAGCAGAGAGTGTGAGGAAAATTAGTTTATAAAAAGTATAGAAGATGTAGCAAATTGGAAGAGCACTGATAGAAAAAAAAGCCCAAACCAGCCCTCAAATCCTATTACTTTTCTTTTTTTTTTTAATGAAAATGAGATTAAGCTTGAGAGGGCATAAATTTACACTTATTGAGAAGTGGGTAAACTTGATAAAGAGCCAAAAGGTATCAGAACAAGATTGCTAGACCACCTTAGAGTTTCAGAAATAATATCTAAGTTAAATGTATAAAGCAATTAGAGAATCAATGCTTTTGTTACCTTCTAATCATTAAGTTACTAAAACACATCCAAAATAGAATAACATAATTACTCTGGGAGATCAATGGAAACTTTTTCCACTTGAGAGCTGATTGTTTTAGCCTTTAGGGTAGCCAAATTAACCACAAGAAATGGATCAGCAAAGTAGATATTTTTTAGATTTAAAGATCCTCAGGGAAAGGGAGGAAGTGTTAAAGAAATTAACAACAGATTTTGTGTCTATCTTTTAGTTCAAAGGAGACTAAAGGCTGGACAGGTGACTCAGGTGAAAGTGTCTCATCACACTTCTCCAAGGTTTCGATTTATCCTGTTTTAGCTTCTCTTTTTCACTCTCCATTCCTAAGAAATTACACTTCATCCTTCATATTACCTGAAGAAGCAAAAAAATATCAATACAGTGAAATAATAATGATTTTTCTTGGCTGGGCTCTTTATGTATGTGAAAATCTGACATTTCAGCTATTAAGATGAATTATCATCATCATGAAAGTATCATACACATGAAAATTACAGTTATTCAGCAGTTGATGTCAAGGCTAATGGCAGAGGAAAGTGTTTCTGTGTGAACACCACATAAAGCTGAACCAAAGGCTGAATTCTCTTCAGGGAGATCTGGGGCTGTGGCGGCAAATTCCTGCAAAAATGAGAAAAACCTTCAGTTCCCTCAGGGCTTGGGGAGCTCTTCAAAACAACCAGAGTGCTTTGTGTTGGAAGGGACATTAAAGCTCACCCAGTGCCACCCCTGCCATGGCAGGGACACCTCCACTGTCCCAGGTGCCCCCAGCCCAGTGTCCAACCTGGCCTTGGGCACTGCCAGGGATCTCTGGGCACCCTGTGCCAGGGCCTCACCACCTCCCAGCCAGGAATTCCTTCCCAACGTCTCACCTTTCATCTTCTCCTTTTTTTTAGCTCCTGTGCTCCTTCAGCTTTCTGGAAAGTTCTTCACCCTGTTCTTCCCTCCCTCGACATTCAGCGAAAGGAAGCAAAAAGAGTGAGGGAAAGTTGGACTCGAATTTTCTGTTAAAATAATTATAATTATCGTTACATCTATGTTATCTTCAGTCTCACATCCAGCTGTCCCACAAGAATTAAATTCCCATAAGCAAAACCTGATCTGCAGGACTCAGAGGCACGCTGTGCAGAATTTTGGCCAATGACATAAACAATGTAGACAAGACAATAAATGTGTGCCTGTAGGAGCACATGGCAGCATTTTAGGACCTTCACTTCCCCACATTTTCATTTCCTACAGAGCTCCTCTGTCCCACCAGGTCCATTCTCCAAAGGAAAGGACCAAGTGGGAATAAGCACAATACCAATTTTTCTGAAATAAAAATCCAACATACAGCTGATGCAAAGGCCACTTTAGGACTGAACATAAAGAGCAGGAATATTTATTCAGTCTCCTCCAGGAATATTTTATAATAACAAAGGATCTGCTTATTTTTTTACAAATTACTCAGCTGTTCCCTCACTCATTTACAGCCACATTCTTTTTCAATCATTTGGTCACCAAAACCACAAAAATATTTTCTCTTTGCAGGGTCATGTCAGCCCTTGTTTATCCCTCCTGATACTTAATTTTGAAGTAAACCTGCAAATCTCTAATTAAAAAAGTCAAAATGCGTGATTAATTACAAACCAAGAGTATTTTGAAAGCAGGAAAGAAAATAAACAACTGTGTAATGTGAACAGATGGGATTACAAACTGAATTGCCATAATTAGCATTGTGAGGCTGATAATTAGTTATTAGAATAACAATACATGTCTAATATTAATATGAGCTAACACAAATGTGGTTATAGGGACGAAAGGATGAAATAAACTTGGAAGGGTCTGGAAAGGATAGTTGGAGCTGGACTTCCTGCTAATATTTAGATTTGACTTGTGACATTCTTGTGGAGATAAATTCTGATTTTTGTGGGCAGAATCCCGATTTCCCAGGTTTTAAAGCAGAAAATACCCTACAAATTATTCATTGAAGACTTCTGATGACCCTGTAGAATTTCTTAGAGATCTAAATTTTCTGTTGAACAACAGATGACTTTCTGGTTTATTTGGTGAGTCTAAACTTGGCTTTAGGGGGGGATTTGGGATCCAAGAACTAACTGCAGATACAAAGCAGGAGATGGTTGGAAATATGTGTATATTGAAAACTGGCATAACTGGCTCTGAAGAATGTGAGCAAGGGGCATGGCCTTTCAGTGATGAAAAGGGCATGGATCTCCTTAATTCCCAATAAGTACAGTGCAGATGAGGGTGTTTAAATGATAAATAAATCCGTGTATGGGGTAAATCAGTGTTTTTCCACAGTTCTAAGAAATGACAATTTCTGAGAGTTGATTATGATGAGTTGCCAGGTTACACAAAGCAAAAACTGAGCTAAACCATGACCATTGAGATATTGAATAGAAAACTGGAGTCAGTGTTATTTTATTCTGTTAACTTCGAGCTGTTTTACTTGGGTTGGAGAAAGAGGAAATCTTAATGAAACAATTGTACAGTTACTTCCATTTAACGGCTGTTTTACAGTCAAACACACATTAAGAAGAAAAATGTTAATTGCTGATGTGCTGAATATACTGTACAGGCAATATTTAATTACAAAAAGATATCATTTTGAATGACTGCTATTTCCCCTGCCTTCCCCAAATGAACCCACAGACAGAATAATCCAGAGTGTAAGCAAAACTGCAGTTCAAAGATCTAATTTCTAATTCAGGGAAGCATTAAACATATGCTTAACTTTGACCAAATGTGTAAAGCCATTAACTCCAGGCCCATAAAGAAGTGCTTAAAGTTAAATGGGTACTTAGGTTATTATTCACACAGGGTTGCCTTCTTGAATCTCACTCCCCTACCAGTATTAGCACTCTCTTTAGCAGCTGGTCCCATTAATTACAAAAAAAAATTCCAAAAAAAACCTGTTACTGACCATTAAAATGCAGCACAACCTGATTTGTATATCTACATACAGGATACAGGTTTCATATTATATTCTATTTTTTTTTTTGCCTGTATTAAACATAAGCAGAGGAAAGCAGGGGTTAGTTTATCTTTTTGCTGGGCCTGATTGCTAAAGGCAGGCAGGCAGCTGAATATTTGTGTCTGTAGTTAATTGTGAATGCAAATGAGAAGCTGCCTTTAAAAATCCTGAGTTGTGTTTTTGGAGTCTCCAAGAAAGAAGTTTGGGCAGGGATCTGAAATAACCTAATCCAGAGTAAAATGTCTTAATTTTTTTTCCACTATAGAAGAAAAATAAGGGAAATCCAGCCTTAAAATAATAATTTTCAGGCCTAAAAACTTCTTGACTGCCCTGGACTGGGGAGAACACTGGTAAATTTAAATTTCAGACAGAAGAGACATAGAATAACTCTCATGGTTGTTAATAAATTCTAATAAATTCTTCTAACCTAAACCAGCCCTGAAAGAACAGAGCAGAAAATATTCTTGCTATTTTCACTTCTTCTTTACTAAGCAAAACAGATGATGGTTTATTTGAGTTAATTGTTTTCTCTCCAAACATCTCAAAATCAGACCTGGGATCTTATTTTTGCCATATTTTGATTTCTCCTACACCACAGACCAAAATCTTCCCCTTGACTTTCCTTGTTTCACACAAACCCAGAATCAATTCCAGCTTATCACTAGCAGACAAACCAGGCCTTGTGGGGGGGAAACTGAAAAATCAAGATAAAGTGTAACAATTTTAGCAAGTTTTGAGACATGCAGCTCTTTAATCAAGTCCACTCCAGTGGCATTAAATTATTCTTCTTCATTAAAATTTTCTTGAGGAATTTTAGTGTATGAGTAGTGAGCACTCACAGAGACATTAGTTATGGGCTGCCCTCCTGGTTTTTAAATCCAAATAATTCTACAGCCACAGGATCTCCCAACACCAAAGCTCCTCTGTGAAAAGATGGAGATAGATATAATATAAAAGATGGAGATATAATATAAAAGACGGAGATATAACACTCTCTCCTTGAGAAAACAGGGATATTGCCAGGATTCCATGGATTTCATGCTCTCTGTAATGGCTACAGTTATTGCTTCAGTCTGTTCTAAGAGAATAAATAAGCAAAAGATGGAAAGAAGGAGCTGAAATACAAAATTTTATGTTGAGTTCTGCATTCCACACACTGCCCTCCTGGGATTTATTACCTACAGAACCACAAATCCTCCAACCCCACATTAAAAGCCAGTGGAGATGGGATTTCCCTGATTTTCCCTTCGCTCAGTTTTAGTTTCCAGCTGGCCAAGCCTCCCTCCCTCCTTTTCTAAGTGTGGGGTGAGCAAATTCCCAGCAAGGGCTGAGTCACAGCCTGGGCACTGACCTAACCTGAGGGTTACCAAAAGCACTTCCACATCCTAAAGAATGAAATTCCTCTAAAACAAGGGGTTTTTTTAACGAAAAAGTGCTCCCACCACTCTATAAGGCTTCAATAAACAGGGCAAGTTCTCAAATCAAACTCAAATCAAAACACCAGGTTTTGATGCACACAAATGTTTTGCCCACAAAGATTTTGCACACAAATAAATTTCTGTCCTTTGCCTTTCTAAACCCTTATGAAATCTGTAGTCAAGGCTGAAACCTGATATAATATTCAATTTTTTTTTTTAAATTGTATAAGAATAAATATTTGCTTGAAATGCAGGAAAATCTGCATATTGAGCCCAGGATAATCCTCTTGGATGCCTGGCAAAGCTGCTCAAATTCAAGTCTCTTACCCATTCTGGAAGGGACCTCTGGAAAGATTAGAAAAAAATCACATTTTGCCTCAAACAAATCTTGGTATGGATTGTCTCATTATCTGGAAATACACCTCACACTTGAACCCTCCTGTGAAGTGTTTGGTACTATTTATTTTCACTGAAGTCTTTATTAGAGCCAACATTTAAGGTTTTAACAGAATTGCCTTTAACTGGAATTTATTGGCCATTCTTCCCCTGCACAAACACTTTTTAATTTGAAAGAACATGTTCCTTACAGCGAGGTTTCAGCCCAACTGCTTTTTCTACTTTGTGAAAACCCTTTAAAATGCTGTTGCACTTCTTATTTAAGAAGTTATTCATGTGAGGAATGGCAGCAAGTCTAAGTCCATAATCCTAAATAAAAGGTTAACTTTTGCAACAAATTACAAACGGTTGTTTGTCTGGTTTTACTTTTCCAAAGCAATACCCAGAGATATGTTGACTTTGAATTTTCTTTACTCCCCGAGAGATGACTTCTCCCTCGTTGGAAGTTTTATTTAAACGAGGGTGAGATATGAATATCTGGGAGGCTTCACATATTCCTGAGACATTTCTCTTGCAGGTTGCAGATGATTCACAGCAAAGAAATCTTTTGATGCCTTGCCAGAATACAAAATGCCAATGAAAGGAGCTCCACTTCCTTCAGCTCACATTTGGAGCAGCAGTTGGGCTTAAATTTGCTTTTGTAGATATGGCTCACCCAACTGCCTTCCTTTGGAGCAGGCTCTGCTCAAAGAACACAAACAGCAGCTGAAAGACCTGACACTGGGCAGGGAAAATCTGCAATTACAGAAATGTGTGTAGGAAAAGAGGCCGGTGATGTTTGTGCTCAGTGCATGAGTGAGGTCTTTATAAAAATAGAGCATAATGTGAATGCTTCAGACACAGCCTCAGATCAAAAACTGCTTTTCCTCAGTGAAGTTTGCCTTTCAATGCTGGTTTGGGGAGATGGAATATTTTCCTGGTGTGCGTTGCAACACTTCTGTGATACAGATTTGATGTGATCCAGGTGCTAAAATCATGATTTAAGTATTATTACATTTATTATTAATGTACACTGTCATTTGCTGCCTGACAACGTAACGCTAACTCCTGAATAAAACATCCTGCCAAGATACCACCAAAATGATAAATAATTCCTAGGTGATAAGAGCTGAACAATTAGTACCAAACAATGCCATCATTAAGCACGGATTTTGGTCCTTACAGACAGCATTAAATTAAATATTTCCCAGCTAAAGCATAAGGCACATAAGCATTGTAATTACAGAGGGAAGGGAAGCCACGAATCCCTTCAAATCTCCACAGCAAAGGGTTCTCAATGCTTTTAATAAACAAATGGTTTTTACCTGGAGGGAGTGAAGATTAAATCTGATCTAGAACTGTGAAATAAATAACACAAGCAACTCATGGCCGCTCACAGGATGTTGTCTGGGAAGGATTAACAGCAGGGAGATCTTTTGGTGATGAGAATTGAAGATTATGTATTCAAACTGGAAAAGGGTAATAAATTTAACGTTGCCTTTTTTCCCCAGTGACAAAACGTTCTGTGGCCAGTACAAGGGGATGGATCTGGATTTTCCCTTTAATCTGAAGGGAAGATGTGTTCAAATCTCTCCCACCCATCTCTTTCATGTCTTCTCTTCAGCAGAAAGATGTGGAATATTCAGCTTTAACAGCCTGGATTTCTTCAGAAATGATCCTGTTGAGATTAAGTTCCTCCAGCTCAGTGTTTATCTGCATATTTTCCTATTGAGCTGCTTTTTATTTTTTCTTTTTTTCCCCCTCTGTGTGACTTTTGGCTACAAGTATTTGCTGAATTTTCTCATCAGGAAGGTGTGTGTCCCTCTAAAAGGAAAGGAGTGCCTCTCTGCAGGACACCCCCACCACTGCCAGGCTTTTCTGCAGCCTGGAATGCTTCAGTTTCCTTCTTTGGCACTGGATATCTTCGGGTTTTTTTCCCCTTCAAATAAATTCTCATATACAGAAGACAAAATCCTCTTGTAGTAGATGGCACCAAACGCCTCGAGTTTTTCCATTGTGAGAACAAATAATCAAATTCGAGTTTTCCTGGGACATTAATCCAAGCTAGGAAGTGTGACATGTTCATCCCAGGGCTGAAAAAAGCCACATTTATTGAAGTCCCTTTGGTAGGCACAGATACAGACTTGCAGGTTAACGTCCACAGAAGAGAACAATGCTCATTTCTGCAGCTTCCCTTTGCAAAATCAGCTCCTGTGAGGGATGTGCAGTGAGAAATTGATTGTCAGGAATGCACCAGAAAATAACTTTTAGTCATTTGCAGTTATTTTTAAACCTCTTGATTTCTTTAAATAAAGAAAAAAAAAATGGCTTTTCATGCATTGGTGTTTCTATATTTAGTATTGGAAAGGGTAAAAGGGAGAGAAAAAAATTGTCCTGGAAGCGAGCTGTGGGCAGTTTTATTCCCAATTAAATGGAATTTAATCTGCAAATTAAAATGTTGTTTTGGAGAGATTAATTTAGGAGATATTCCATCATTTTTGCCAAGTTTGCTCTTTCCATTGGCTTGTCTGAAGCCCAGGACCTCACCTTCCAAGTTCTCCAGAGGGACTCAAAGAACCANTTTTTTATTTTTATTGTTTCATTTTCGCATTTTCCACGGTGAAAAAGCAGCTGGCCACAAGATCAGCAGTTGCCCTCAGAGCCTGCTGCTCTGCATTTCCTAGCAGGGCACAGATGGATTTTTTTCCCTGCTGATGCCACCAGAGAAGGAATTTGGGTGCATCCCACGTGTCCCACGCTGTGCTCCGTGGTCCTGAATGCCTGCAGCTCTTCCCTGGGCCAGAATTTACTGCTTGGGAAGTCTTTTATTTATTAGTCTTTTGTTTTATTTATTTATTTATTTATCATAAGAAAATTAGCATTTTATTCCTTCTGCTCTCNAAAGGAGTGCCTCTCTGCAGGACACCCCCACCACTGCCAGGCTTTTCTGCAGCCTGGAATGCTTCAGTTTCCTTCTTTGGCACTGGATATCTTCGGGTTTTTTTCCCCTTCAAATAAATTCTCATATACAGAAGACAAAATCCTCTTGTAGTAGATGGCACCAAACGCCTCGAGTTTTTCCATTGTGAGAACAAATAATCAAATTCGAGTTTTCCTGGGACATTAATCCAAGCTAGGAAGTGTGACATGTTCATCCCAGGGCTGAAAAAAGCCACATTTATTGAAGTCCCTTTGGTAGGCACAGATACAGACTTGCAGGTTAACGTCCACAGAAGAGAACAATGCTCATTTCTGCAGCTTCCCTTTGCAAAATCAGCTCCTGTGAGGGATGTGCAGTGAGAAATTGATTGTCAGGAATGCACCAGAAAATAACTTTTAGTCATTTGCAGTTATTTTTAAACCTCTTGATTTCTTTAAATAAAGAAAAAAAAAATGGCTTTTCATGCATTGGTGTTTCTATATTTAGTATTGGAAAGGGTAAAAGGGAGAGAAAAAAATTGTCCTGGAAGCGAGCTGTGGGCAGTTTTATTCCCAATTAAATGGAATTTAATCTGCAAATTAAAATGTTGTTTTGGAGAGATTAATTTAGGAGATATTCCATCATTTTTGCCAAGTTTGCTCTTTCCATTGGCTTGTCTGAAGCCCAGGACCTCACCTTCCAAGTTCTCCAGAGGGACTCAAAGAACCAGAAGTGTTCAGAACAAAAACCAACAACTTTTGAGCTGTTTTCCCTGCCTAAATCCTAATACCAGAATTAGCTCATGCTAGGCTTTAATCATTTATGCTCACAGGCATCTAAAATTAGGTAATGTGTACCTGGAGATAAATTTGGCTGCGTGCTGCACGGTGCTGCAAGAGCTAAAAATGAGGAATAATTCAGGGTAAAATCCTCAGCAGTGCAACACCTGATGGGTCTGTGGCTGTGAAAAAGCTGAATTTACAGCCACAGGCCACGTGAATTTAGGCTGTGTAGTAAATAATGGATGCTGAAGTGCTGGGTGTGGTTTATGAATATGCAAATGAGCATTAGCATTCGGAATTCAGGGAGGGTCTGTGTGTTGCAGGCAGGGCTGACTCAGGGACAGGGCTGTGAATGTGCAGCAGCTGAACTTTACTCCTTTCCTGGAGTTGGTGGCTCAGCATTTTTATTTTTATTTTATTTTNAAGAAAATTAGCATTTTATTCCTTCTGCTCTCCCACCTGAACTCATCTCCCACACCAAAGCAGGATCCAATAAGGTCACAAAACGGAGACAATTGGACAAGACCCTGCATTTATAACTTTTAAACTGAACTGTGTGAATCTTTGTTTAATCATTTAAGCGAAATCTTCCCATTTCCAATGGGAAATGGAACATTCAGCGTTCCTAACAGTGCTGCCAATCCGGAGACAGATATGGATTATTTAATATCATTATATTGCAAAAGCCTTCCATTCCAATCTAAACCTGGCTCAAACTTCGTTTTGGACATCGATTCAGTCAGCATGAATTTAAAATGGAATAAATCAATTATTA
>VXAX01006279.1:41991-74459 GCA_013399835.1 Leptocoma aspasia
TAAATAAATAAATAAATAAATTTTATTATTTATTTATTAATAAATCGTTTATAAATATAATTTTAATGAATATAATTGTAATAGTACATAATTTATAAAAATAAATTAAATTAAAAATAAGGTATAAAATTACATAGTTATATATAAGTATATAGGTATATACGTGTATAGGTATAGGTATATTATATAGGTATTATATAAAGGTATATATTTTTAAAAATAAGGTATAAAATAAGTAACCCAATGCTTTATACTAATTAGTGTGTCATTATGTCTTAAATTTACCTAAAATAATCAGAATTTAGGAGATATTGTTTTGATTTAGCTTTTGTATTTGCTTCTTTTTTACCAATATTTCCTTATTTCAACAAGTGCCTCAACACAGAAAAAAAGTCTATTGATCATGAAACAGAAAAAAAAAAATACTGGTATCCTTGATTTCCTGGAATAAATTACAGTTACGTGTGACATTTACATATTTTTATTATTGAAATTACCTCCAAAAATACCTGTTGCAGATGCCAACAGTTAGAGTCAATGATAATGCAGTTTAAATTTCAGCATTTCTTTCTCTCTTTATCTCTTTTTTTGTTCAGTGAATCCTCATTCCCTGGATAAGTAGCCCATCGCTGTTGCTGGGATGTTTTTTCTGTAAGTTATTACAGGTGATGAGTCAGAATTATCTGTTAAAATTAATTCGATTAGGAACGCACTGCTCGGCTTGTTCTAAAGCAGCAATTTATCCCATTGGAGCAAAATACATTGATAAATCTCCCAGCACTGGCAAAAACATCTTCCTGGGATTTATTCCTCCCTGCTCCAGCTGCCCAATTTGTATTTCCCAAGCCCAATTTCTATTTCCCAAGCCCAGTTTCTATTTCCCAAGCCCAATTTGTATTTCCCAAGCCCAGTTTCTATTTCCCAAGCCCAATTTGTATTTCCCAAGCCCAGTTTCTATTTCCCAAGCCCAATTTGTATTTCCCAAGCCCAATTTGTATTTCCCAAGCCTAGTTCCTATTTCCTAAGCCCAGTTCCTATTTCCCAAGCCCAGTTTCTATTTCCCAAGCCCAATTTGTATTTCCCAAGCCCAATTTGTATTTCCCAAGCCCAGTTTCTATTTCCCAAGCCCAGTTTCTATTTCCCAAGCCCAATTTGTATTTCCCAAGCCCAGTTTCTATTTCCCAAGCCCAATTTCTATTTCCCAAGCCCAGTTTCTATTTCCCACACGTTCTGGGGCTCACAGAAAAATGCTGGGGCTGATGTGGGATGGCAGAGGAAGCTGGGAGCATAATTAAGAGATAATAGTGCTACCTGCCTGTTTTGTGAGGCACTGGCACAGCCCTGAGCGAATAAAGCAGGAATAAACTCACTCCAGGCAGGCAGCTGGAGCCCTGCCAGGAGCCTGGCTGCAGCAGCACCGTGACACCAGCCTGCTCTCCGTGCTTAATTAATTAATGAAAATTAGGTGTGCGTTGCTGCGAATGGCACGGGGAGAACGCCCTGGTTTGGGGATGGGGAGGGCTTGGTGGGGTCACTCCAGCCCAGGGGTGGAATGAGCTCCTGCTCCACACATCCCTGGGGATCTGAGGGGACGTTTGGGTGCAGGAGGCGCTGAAATGAGGGAATTCACAGATAGTGTCAGAGCAGTGGGATGCTGATGTTATCCTCGGTGCTGCTGTCGCTTCTCGGTCTTAGAAACGGGGGATTAAGGCAAAAAAAATCCCAACTAAATGAGCTGTAAAGCAAGAAGCTGATATTGGGGTGCCTGGTCCAGCGTGATGGCTGTGATCATTATCACACTCTTCTCTGGAAAGGACAGATGCAAAGAAAATGGGAAGATGTGCAGCCCACAGCCTGGGAACAGTTGGGAAGTTATCCGTGAAGGCAGGACCAGCCAGGTTCCTGAGACAAATCTCCCTGACATTCAGTCCTGACAGCTCTGCCCACATTTCCAGATAAAGGTACTAATTCAATCTAAATCTTTGGATGCAGGTGCCTACTTCCAGCAGTAGCTGAACGGGGGCCACTGATTTTGTTTGTGTAAGTGACCAAACAGGTGCCAAAGTGTCACTCTATCAGAGTAACATGAAACGCAGAGACAAACGCAGCCACACCCGAGAGAAGGCAAAGAAGAGAGAAACTTTATTTTGGTTTTCACATTATATAGAGTTTTGGGAACGACCATCGATTGGAAGGTGAAGTTACCACCTCTCCAACCACACTGGTCAATGACAAAGTCCATCAAACCTTTCTCCTCCCAGGAGAAAGAATGAAAAACAAGAAGACAGTTAGAAAAGCATGTGCATGTTTACAAAAGCAGCGTGAGAAACTCCATCACAAGAATGAAAACATCAGAAGGCTGAAAAGTGAGAGTGACACCAAAGTGTCCCAGTTTTGGTGGAAATCCGGCTTTGGAAGGATGATCCCAGAGGAAAGTCTGGGGGGTTTGGTGATTGATGCCCTGCTGTACCTCAGCTCCACAGAAAGTGCTCAGGGAGGCAGAATGGAGAGAGTGCACCTATTTCTTTGGAAGGTTAAAGAAACTGATAAAAATGTTACTCCTGCCACAGCCACCAGCTCAGAATTCCACTTCCAGTGCAGGCGGCAGCAAAAACATGCAAGGCAGAAGTATCAAAAGCCTTTGCATCACATCAACCAAAAACGCTGCAGAAATTAAGATTATGGCATCAAACAAAAGCAGTAACATTCAATAAGACAATGTGGGGAAATGAAATTTAACTAAAATAAGAACGGAACAAGAATAAATTTACATTTCTTTGTAACTACTTCAGAAACCCAGGCTACACCTTCTGCTTTGAAGCTCCAAAGCTGTGAAACATTTGCAAGGGGAACACAGAATTGGCAATCAACACAACTGATTAACACAATCAGTTGAGTATTAGTGCATTTTGGTATAAAACCCAGCATTTTTTGACTGAAAACTTAATGTGAAACTACTCCTTTGAGATGTTAATTAAAAATGGAACAATTTCCTAACTAGTGCTGTTAAATACTTTTCTCACTGGACTCTAGCAAGCTTTAGTAGAGAAATGCCCTCACCATCACTTGAATTTCTATGTGCAGTAGACACTTTTCAGTAAGTCTGGCCTGATTTTGACACTCAGGAAGCTCTAATTTTATTCAAGAGTATAAAATTAAGATGAAGATTTGTTCAAGGTAGAGTAAAACCGAAAATAACGACAGGTTCCTCCATAAAGAACATTTTACTCAAAGGGTGAACCGTGCCAGGAAGGAGGTGGATGTTGCTGTTCTGGCAGTCTCTGATCTGCTCATAACTCTGATTTTTATGCCTGGATTTTATTCACAGCCCATGCTGGGACACAACAGCACCCTGAGGCTGAGCACTGTCCCATATTCCCAAAAACTCCACACTAACACACGTGGCAAAAAGCGGTCGCACAGAGGGACCTGCATTATCAATGACTGTCTTCTTTTACTCCCTCCCACGAATTTTCGAGCAGAATATTTGCATTAAATTGAATTTATAGAGCAGATGCTGGGAAAGAGATATTAATAGATAAAGAACCTATTGAAACATCAAACAACAATAGCTAATTCTTAACAAAATGTGCTTTTTTTAAAGGTGTGCTGCAGATAGAGTGGTTGATCCAGCTGGGAATTCCCTCATTTCTGTATAACAGAATACCCTGGTGGCTGATGCCAGACTGCTTCAGCAACGGACTGAAAGGAATTTGTAACACAAACCAATTTCCTAATTCCCACCGCTTTTCCACTTGTGCTTCCATCACCCTCTCGACACAACGAATAAACTGATCTAATGAAAGGATGAAAGAAGAGTTGCTCTGTTTTATAAAATGATTATATGGTTTCTCAATAGGGAAAATGAGAGATCAAAGGCCACAATTATTTTATTTTTAAGTTTTTTGCTGGGTTTTTTTTTTTCCCTATAAAGGCACTAAATCATCGACCAGTAAAATGGAACCTCTTGCTGGCAATCTTTCCTATGCCTTGCCTTCCAAATATTTCAAGATAGAACTGTGAAAACCAAAGTAAATATAACCACCCTCTGCTTTCAGTCTGTGGTTCTTGTCATTTCCAAATATAGGTCCAACTTTCTCTTCTGCCCTTGAGGAGCTGGGCCATTTCATCCTGGCCTTTTGAGCTGAGCTAATCAGTACTTTTTGTCAATGGTGGGTTTTTTTTGTCCAATTTTCTGCATTTTCTCTTCTCTGCTTAATTGGAACCAAAATAGTTTGGGCAGCTGAAGTGAATGGAAGTGACTTTTGTCCATTCAGCACAATCCTGCTGCCGCCCTTCCACACTAAATGAGAGATGTTAGAGTTCATCCCTCCAGTTCTCCCTCCCTTGGCCAAGAAAATCTTTTTTATTTTGTTGCTTCCCGAAAGATTTTTTGCTTAGCTGCTGCTTGGAGGTGATATTTGCGATCTAGGGGCCGATAGAAGAAGCAAAGATGTAAATATTGTCCTGCTGATTCATTGAAATGGAAATGATTTGTGCAAGAGCATCGTGTCTCGGCCATTATTTGTGTCAGAACAAGGAGCAAAAGTAATTTAAAAGCAGGTGCTCTGCATTGCTTTGTTTTACAATGTCTTTTTCTCATTAAACTTATTTATATTCTGTGTAACCTTTCCGATGAACAGAATGTAAGAGTGCAGTACAAGAGATAACACACACACACACAGCTTTGACCTTATCAGCTTCACAGAACCAAAACAGTTTCTTCCATGGAAGGGGATTTGGTGGGGGTTGGTATTCCCTCTTTTTAGCCTTTATAGGAAAAAAAACCAAAATTAAAACCACTTTGATATCTCAGGTCTGGAACATAACAAGCTTTAAAATAAATGCTCCAAAACTGTGTTCCACCCAGGCTGAGCTTTCACACCTGAGCAGCCACAGGATGTGAATAATTCCTCAGTGACTTTTATAATTGAATCCATTCTGTATTGATTATTTCTCAATTATTTGTATCATTGAATTAGTTTTGAATGCATCAGCCCTCAATGATTTGTGTCATCGAATCAATTCTGAATGGATCTCTCTCAATGATCTGTGTCACTGAATCAATTCTGAATTGATTATTTCTCGATGATTTCTGTCATTGAATGGATCATTTGGATCAATTCTGAATGGATCATCCCTCAATGATTTGTGTCATTGAATCATTTTTGTATCAATCAGATGAATAACTGGATTCCTCAGTGGCAGCTGCAGGATCCAGCTGCTGCATCCCAGCTGCACCAGGGCTCCTGTGCATCCTCACCCCCGTGTCTCCTTATGGCCTGGACATTTTGGAATTCTCCAACTCCTTTATGTGCTCCTGGCATTTCCCTACGAGCAAACCTGGCTGAAGTGGTACAAAAACCAGTGCAGAATGGAGAGACAAGATTAATTTTGCCTGGATTTGGTCGGTAACAAAAATAGCTAATACGATGCTGTGCTGAAATGAAGGTGACGAACAGAAGCCGGGAGAGCGTGTGAATAAATTTAACTTTCAGCTATTAAGACACAGCACAGAAATTTCAAGAGGTGGTTGAAGAAGAGCCCTTGTGAGTGGTGCTGCTGTGCTGGGGCTGGGCTGGGGCAGCCAGGAGAGCTCTGTGCTCTGCAGAGCTCCTTCAGCACAGGAGCCATCCCACAGAGCTGGAGCTCCATCCTGGCAGGGAGAGCTCCTGAGGTGTGGGAATTAGTAAAGGCAAGAAGGCTTCCAGAAAGCTGTGAAAGCAGGCCTCAGAAACAGAAAAGAGCAGAAAACTTAGAGCTGGCTCCAGCTGCAAAGTCTGAAAGTAGAAAAGTTACAACAGTACAGCAAGCAAGGACGTGAAACAGCAGCTTGAGTTTTAGGCTTGGCTCAGATAGACATTAAGACTGCAGAAAAATCTGCTCAGCAAGACAGTAGAAGGTTTTAAGCTTAATAATGAAATATTGTGTATTGTTAATAGAAAAGCAAACATTGGTGAGGCAGGTGTACGTGTGCTTTTACTAATTGGCTCGAACAATTGTCTGTAAGCTTTAGCAATGTGCTATTGGCTCGAAAGTTTGTAAAATCCTCTGCAACAAAGAAATCTTTGGCTGCTGCTGGCAAGACGTGACCTGTTGCCATCTTCCCGTTGTCTCAGCCATGGAATGAGAGTGGTGGTGCAATAAAGCTCCAGGAACATCTCCCAGCAGTCCCGGCCTGTTCGTGAAAAACCCCACACCAACACACCTGAGGGAGCCCAGCAAAGAGAGACCACCCAAAACTCTCCTGGTGCAGCCAGGGGACACAAACAGAGCTGGGCCTTCCCCCTTGGCTGAAGATGTCACCCTCAGGATGTCACCCTCAGGATGTCACCCTCAGAGGTGCTTGGCCATGGCTGGGGTTCCCAGAGCAGAGCCCTCCCAACTGGCTCGAACAATTGTCTGTAAGCTTTAGCAATGTGCTATTGGCTAGAAGGTTTGTAAAATCCTCTGCAACAAAGAAATCTTTGGCTGCTGCTGGCAAGCCGTGAGCTGTTGCCACCTTCCCATTGTCTCAGCCATGGAATGAGAGTGGTGGTGCAATAAAGCTCCAGGAATGTCTCCCAGCAGTCCCGGCCTGTTTGTGAAAGAAAAATCCACACCAACACACTGAGGAATGCTCCCCGTGGCTTTCCCAGCCCAGCAGGGTGAGCAAGGGCTGGGCAAGGCAGCTCCTGGCTGGAAACAGCAGCTCAGCCAAGTTCTGCTGGAGCCCAGCACATTTCTGCTGGTGTCAAGTGGAGCTTGGACCAAAATAAGAATATCTGAAGAGGTGGAAGTAGAAGAGTGGGAGAAGGATTAAAGACTGTCATTTGTAACTTAAACCAGCCTTCCGGGACACAAAGTGGTTCTAAGGGAGCTGGGGAGGGACTTTGGATGGAGGGACAGGACACAGGGAATGGCTTCAACCTGATGGAGGGCAGGGATGGATGGGATATTGGGAGAAATTGTTCCCTGGGAGGGTGGGGAGGCCCTGGCACAGGGTGCCCAGAGAGGTTGTGGCTGTCCCTGGATCCCTGGAAGTGCCAAGGCCAGGCTGGGCATTGGGGCTTGGAGCAGCCTGGGACAGTGGAAGGTGTCCCTGCCCATGGTTGATCTTTAAAATCCCTTCCAACCCAAACCATTCAGTGACTCTATGAACTGCTGGAGAAATTCAGGCTGGAATGAGCATTTTCAGCTCACATGAGTCAGATATTAATTCAGCTGCATTTTGGTGACCTGACCACAATTTTGCATACTGCTAAAATTATTGCATTCCAAGAAATTCTAGTGGTTTTTACAATTTCAGAGTTTCAATACCTTTATTCTGCAGGTGTCAGAACCAGTTGCACAACTCCTTTTATTTCAGAGCAAATACACTTTAAAATGCAATTATTCATCCAGACTCTTGATTTTGGATAAAAAATATATATATACATGTGCCCTTAAAATGCAGCAATAAAAAAATTGAAGGTACTTCTTGTCTGGCAGATTTCAAAGCAAACTCGTGAAGTAATAGGAGTTGTGCTCTCTTCCAAAAATATTCATAGAAGCTGCATTTTTAATTCCCAGAGCACCTCTGTGCTGCTGCTGTAGCTCTGTAGATGCACGAACAGGAATATCTAAGCAGCAGAGGTGTGTGAGGAGGATTGGGAGAGGTGGAGGGGGGGATTAAAGCCTGGATGTCTCTGGCATTGCCACAGGAGCTGCTCACAACCATGTGCAGGGCAGGTGTCACCTCCTGAAGTGACAGATGGCACTTTTGGTGTGTCAGCATCCTTAGTGAGCAGAGTGAAGTGAAAATGTGGGCAGGGGAGTCACCCGGCAAAGTCAGCTCTGCTTGAAAAATACAGTGCTGGGAACACGTCGTGTGTCTGAGGAACCCAGGGGGCAGAAAAGAGGGGAAATTCAGGTTCTGCTGAAAAAGAGGGGAAATTCAGGTTCTGCTGAAAAAGAGGGGAAATTCAGGTTCTTGTGCAGCTGCTGCTGGGCACGAGTCCCCTCTGAGCTGCTGTGCCAGGTCACCTTGGCCTGGATGTTGGCTGGGGTTAATTGGGATGGAGCTGGCAGCACCGCAGGTTCACCAGAGCTCTGCCTCCCTCTGCCTCTTCCCCAGGGAGCAAACAGCCCCATCTGCTTAACTACTTCCCTGGAACCCAGGTAAAAATGGCCTGGAAATGAGTGTTATTAATGATCACTGCCGCAGCAGAAGCACAAACTTCAGCAGATTCAGAGAAAGCTGTGAAGAGCAGCAGGGCTAATCTTATTTCCCATTCCTTTTCTGTTAGTGGTGCCTTGGAAAAGCTCAGCTCCAGGTGCTGATTTGGTCTGAGTCTCTCAGGTCTCTTTGTTGTAAATGTGATCTCTTTAGAGCATGGAGGATAAGATTCAGCAGGAGATGAAAACACATGTTCCAGCAAGCTGCAGCTTCACCCTTTGGCCATTCTGCTCCTCTGCCCTTCGCCCCACACAACAAAGCCAAGGAAGATCTTAAAAGCAGGGGAAGAAAATAATTAAAAAACCAAAAAAAAAGCTGGCCTTGTTTACATTAAAATTCATGAACACGTGGTTTGGCCTTTAATCTGCAAAAGTCACAGTATTTGCTCAAAAGGACAGTTCCTCACAGACAGACACAGGCAGTTTAAAAAATTCAGCAGTTACAAAGACAAGAATGACCTTTTTTTGGAGCAAGGAAGAGGCACAGGGGAGGTCTGTTTGTCCAGATCTCCTCTTTCTTTTCTCTCTTCTCATCTCCTCAGCCTCTTTTCCTTTCTCTCTCCAACACTATAAACCAATTTTTCTGGAAAAAAAAATTGTCAAGAAGGTGTGTGGCAATGATGCTGATGACATTTTCATGTTCATCTTTGTGCATTACTACAATCACATAGAATATTCTCAGCTTGGTCTGTGGGCTCATTTATTCCCTAATTTATCTTTGAGAAGGGAAAACCTACAAATATTAAAGCTAAAATTAAAAAAGAAATAGAAAACTGGGTTTAAAGATGTTCTATTTTTCTTGAGGGTGCTGGTAGATAGACAAGATGAAATGTCAGATGAATAATTCCATACTTCAAACGACAGCAAATTATTTGCAGGGGTTAGGAAGTGATGACAGGTTCTTTCTTATATTTTGTGGGGAAAATATCAGATTTATTGGGAGTACAGGCAGCATTTTTGCACTTTTGGGGAGCAAGGAGACCAGCCCAGGGGGAAGTGGGGTATTACCTCCCATGGACCCAGGACATGCCCTGGGAGTTTTAGAGGGAGATAACAGCACCATTTCCATAATTATCCATAATTTCACAAGCCCACGGTTTTGGTGTTACGAGGGGAAGGGCTCTGCTGCATCCAGGAGCAGGTGGCCAACACCTCCCAAAATAGCAGCACCCCAGTGTTGGGTGTCACACCCCAAAGGGTGACTGCTAGGAACTGGATGGACTGCTGCGATCCCAGCCCTGCACCCTCAGCACACTCCCAGTGCAGGGCCAAGGCCTTTCATTGCCACCGTGGCACCCTGGCATTTTGGCTGCCAGCCCTAACGGGGAGTGGCTGGCAGCCAAAATGATCAAACAATATTCCAGGCTGAGCCCGAGCCCTGCAATAACTGAGCACTGCTCCTGGGATAGCTCTGGGAATCTTCAGTGTGAGCAAAAAGAGTCCTGCAGTTTTCTCATTTAATTAAATTTAAATCTATGGGGACTGGCAGTGCGTGGCTCGGGCTTATGATTTTTTTTCTTCTTTTTTTTTTTTTTTTTGAGTTGTTCTTTGCAGCTTAATGTCGTTGTGAAGTAGTTTTTAATCAACAGACAGTCTCAACTGGAAGTGGAGCTGACACCTCGTTACCTTGAGAGGAGGATTTTTATTAATTGCAGCACTAAGTACAGGGGAAATATCCGGGATGACACGGAGTAAAAAACACCAGGTGGTAGCACAGGGTTCAAAAGCATTTCAGCATTTCCTCTTATGGATTGCACTTGTGGCTGTCTGGAATTTTTTATGGGAAGGGCTCGCTTTCATCTGGTTTTACTGTTGCAACCCAAATTATTACAGGGTATTTTCTCCATGAGGCTGAAACCTGGGAGTATTTTAGAAACATCTGCTTTCCAAAGTACCTCAGACACTTGTGAGTCGAAGGGAAACTGCTTTCAGTGCTGTTTTATGGAGAAACACTATTTCTATGTGGTGGAGCGAGTTGTAAACATAGATAAAGATACAAACATAAATACAGAGATAAAAAAATACCTGCACCACATGAGTTGGTATTTCTTAAAACCAATTCCTGCTGAACTATTCCTGAACTGTTGTGCTGAGCTGTCCCTGCCCAGGAGCTGTGCAGCACCAGGGCACAGGGAATGGAATTATTCATGTTGCATTAACACAACATTAGTCAGGAATGGTGCTAATTGCTACACCCAGGACACTTTAACTTTAGCTTTTCCGAGTATAACATGGGATTTTTAATGCAATACAGTTCATTTTAACGTCGGGAAACCCTCACAAAATATCTCCCAGGTACGAATTTGGCTCTGAACCAAGATTTTCAAACCCCAGTGTGCTCATTGTTAGGAATCCAGACAAGGTGACAACACATCTGACAGTTTATTGCCACTTCTGTGCTGTCCCCTCTCTCATACCTTATTTACTGATTACTCATGGTCACAGTGCCACAGAATGCTTTGGGATGGAAGGGACCTTAAATCCCATCCAGTGCCACCCCTGCCATGGCAGGGACACCTCCCACTGTCCCAGGCTGCTCCCAGCCCCAGTGTCCCACCTGGCCTTGGGCACTGCCAGGGATCCAGGGGCAGCCACAGCTGCTCTGGGAATTCCATCCCAGCCCTTCCCCACCTCACAGAATTTCTCCTTAATATCCCACCTAACCCTGCCCTCCATCAGTCTGAAGTTGTTCCCCCTTTTCCTGTCACCCCATGCCCTTGCCCAAAGTCCCTAGACAGATTTTGCCAACCAGACCCACGGCAGCAAGGGGGAAAAAGCAAAACCAGGGGCTCTCCCTGGCCCTCCTGCTCCTGTGAAAAGCATGGAGAGTTTCTGATGGCAACAAAAGGGAGGGCTGGTGAACCTGGGAGGAATCAAGAACCATGACAGTGAAATCAAAGTGACAAAAACTGAGAGGAGCAGGAGGAGATGGAGAGGAGAAGTGGGAATTGGTGTCTGCTGACAGGAGGGTGCTGGAGGTACAGGCAGAAGGGAGAGGGAGAAGGCAAGGAGCCACACTTTGCTCTAAAGAAAGGTACAAAAAAACATAATAAAAATATCTGTAGAGACACCAGGTAAAACAAAGCTTCCCAAAACTACAGAAAAGGCTAATTAGAGGCAACTGGAGAAGTAACAGACTTTTACCTCCTGCAACACCTACAAGAACCAGGCAACTCCTTCCTGAGTTTTAGTGTTTGTTTAACAAATATCTGTGATCTGTCTGCCAATCCACATCACCCCTCAGTGCAGCAAGGTAACAGCTTCCCACCTGGGCTTCCTAAAGTTAAATTATCTGCAAAACAACATCCTTCCCCCTTCCCATCATGCCTCTTCCCAGCAAACTTCACTTTGTTCTCCCCTGCTCCTCCTGCAAGGCTGGGAGCTGCAGCATTCTGTGGGAAGCAGGGATCTGGTTATAAACAACATAAAGGGAGGGATTAAACTTTTTTATTTCCTGGCACTCCTTTGACTTGTACAGGAGAGGTTGGACTCCCTCATTCCATGCCCTTGTTGTGCTCAGAGCCTTTTCCAGTGGAGGCCTCCTGGCTGCTCATCAGGAGATTTTGCTGAGAGACAGAAACATCCAATTTGTTGTTCCTTGTGTGTCCAACCCCCCAGGCTGGCTGTGTTTGGGCAGCTCTGCTAAAGATCCCTGGGTTAGGAAATTGTTCTCTGTGCGTGGGAAGAAGAACATGGATTTTATGTTGACAGAAAACCTCTCAAAGTTGTTTCTGTTTTGCTGGAGGGAAAATCCCAAGCTTGTGCTGTGGATGCTTAAACAGATGTGCCACAGCCAGGGCACCTCAAGGCAGCACCCAGCATTAGCTCATGTCATAAAAGGGGTTTTTTCCCATCTGCTTAGGAATAACCACCTGGTTTTAAAAAATCTTCAACCACCGGCAATTAATACAGTAAAACTCAAGGATTAGAGGCAGTATTTAATGACTGTATTACAGAGCAGTGAGAACTGGATCAATTGAAGGCGGCAGGACACAGTGGAAAAAATAGAAACTTCTCTTGTAGTGAAAGGTGAAGTCTGAGAGCATAAACCCCTGTGGTGTGATTTAAAATCCTGTGAGTGACTTTCCAGGCTAAGGAATGCCTGAATTAAGTGGTTTTGTGTGGGATGCTGCTGCTCTTTCCATACACATGTTCTATTTCTGGCATAATACATAAATCAGTGTCACAACAGAAAGGGAAAATGATGCACACTTAAAGCAAAACATAAAATTACCTCTTTATCGGCTATCTGCTTCTTAGATGTTATTTAGAAAGCACAAAACAAAATAGCAAAAAACCAAAATTTGGAGCTGCCTACAGTGCAGGAAGGGAGGAGACAGATTCCACAGAGATCTCTGCACTCACATGTGGTGATCAAACACGTCTGAGCATCACCTTCGTGCCTTCTGCTGTCGGGGAAATGCAGAATTCCTCTTCCTTGGACAACAGAGGACAAAGCTACTTCAGGATTTGCTTTCTGCAAAAATACTTTACCTCCAGCTGAAGTCTGGTGAGAGGGACAACTCTGACCTTGCTGTGGTTTCCTGGGACACCTCACAAGGAAGAACTTGGAAAATCAGCATTTGATAGCCTGAATATGAGCTTTAATAAATTGTCTGAATCTCTGGGAATTCTTATTTGGGACAAATAGACAAGACCCATTATTTTATGAATAGAAATTCCTACATTTGTAACATTCACCTAATCTCTTGTGGATTTTTTACTTGAATAAAACGTACAGATAAACAAAACTTCTTGTTCACAAGAAGCTTTGCAGAAAAATGCCTGTCTTGTGCTGAGTGTGGGTTGATAGAACATTGCCTGGCCAGGTTTTTTGCTGCAAATGGAACCTTCTTTGCTTTCCGTCCATTTTATCCACCCAAAGCAGCCAAGATGAGATAAGAGCACAGATCTGATACCTGATCATCACAGAGATACTGAGGCCATTTATCCAGGGAAAGCCCCACCAAATATAAAGGATTGTAACCTGTTATTATCTTATGGATGAGTGGAAAATGCAGTTTGTTCTGTGGGAACAAATTTTTTTCTACAACGCACCCAATATCAAGGTGAAATCATTCCACAACACCAAAAAACCAGCACCAAAACGTGCTGCAGGACAAAAAATATTTCTGGAATATTTTGGACCAAACTTTCTCAGCCTAAGGTACCAATGTTTGCAGTTCTACCCTGACTCTTTAGGGAAAGATTAATAAACTGAGCATGTTGCCCATAATTCACTTTTTTTTTTGGGGATGTCATTAGAAATAAATGGACCTATAAAGAGTTTCAGTAAAATATAACACTGTCAGCCTTAGGAAAGTTATTTTGGAAAGAACATATTGAGATACTTAAATATAGAGAAAAATCGCTTGATGAGATCTGTTCCTTTCCTTAGTGTGAGACAATTTTTTGGAAGGTGTTTACTTGGAGCCTGATTTGTGGGTATCTCACCTCCTCACCCTTTCTCCCCTGCTTGCCCTTATCTTTTGTGAGGATGATAAAAGCTTCACCTGCCACAGCTCCACCCTCTTTAAGCCCAGCCTTGGGGTTTAATCCACTGCAGGCCTAGTTCATAAAAAGGGTTTTACCTCTCTCTTTCCTAAAAGAGAGTCCAAGACATAATCCAATTATCAACAGTGTATGGCTGTTATAGCTGAAGACTTTCAGTTTTGTTGGAAATAATTTTTGAATGGTGTTAATATCAGGGACAACCAAGTTCCCTATGAAGAAAAATAGGATTTATTAAAAAATAGCATTTAAAAACTGTCAAAAACAAGGTGATTTTTGCTGTCTCCTCTGATGTAAGAACGTTGATAGAAATGTCTTTCAGTTTTATTTCTTCAAGCAGAAAACAGCAAGAAAGAAAACTGCTGCTTTTCTTATTATAACAAATTCAAAGTTTCATGAATCAGCTTGAAATAAATAAATTTAAAAAATCTCACACCCAGGCACTAAACCCAAATAAGAACCTGCTATGTTATTTTCAAAACTGTTTTCCTTATGCCAATCAAACCTCAATATATGTGTTAATTTCAGAAACAAGGAAAAGTTGTTTCCCCTTGCTTATTGGTGCTTGTACACATTCCTTCTGTTGGAAGTTAATTTGCAATTATTGTGAGTTTTGGAGCAGTCTGGGGGGAAGGTGCAGAGGCAGCTCCATCCTTCTCTGTAAATTCCTTTTTCCAGGTGCAGCATCTGTTGCTAAGCTCTAAATACACAACAAAATTTTCAGGTAACGCTTTCTAATCCATGGCAAGGCTTAATTTGTTTTCGTGTTCCAGAATCTCTCCTATTATTTAAAACACCAGGTGGCTGCATTGCTAATCTTGCAGTTGACACGTGGCCTTCCTCCCCTTCGGGAATGCAAAATTCTTCTTGCAAGCAGCCCTAATCCCACGGAAACTTCTCAAAGACTGCAGTTGTGCTGCTCCTTCTGCTCTGAAACAAACAAACAAACNACAATCTGATCATTAGCTCTTAATAGCCTTAAAATGTCTTTTTCCTTCCGATGGAAAAGTTAAAAGTCTCTCCTGTGATGAGTAACAAAGGAAGTGTAGTGGAAGCACAAGGAAGGAGTTTCCAGAGCCGGTTGCTATCTGCAGAGATCTCGATTCGGTGGCTAATTGCTGATTCAGTGGCTAATTGCTAATTGGGTGGCTAATTGCTGAGCATCACGTTGTGCCACACGCGGCAGCCGCTCCAGGCGGGGCTCCTGAGTGGCACCGCTCCCTTCCCCTCCCGCATCCCCGCCGTTATCCCGGCTGGGGCTGGAGCTGGGGCGGCTCCCAGCACCTGCAGGGCTCAGCTGCTTCCCCAGCAGCCCCAGGACCCCAAAGCCACCCGGCAAATTCGTCACTTGCTGTCACCTGTTGCCACCTGTCCCTGGGGGATGAGGCAAAGCCACCCTCAGTTCCTCCTGGGTGGCACCTGGAGGGAGCAGCACCTCACAGAATTCACAGAATTCACANAGTCCCTGTGTGACTCCCCTCGGTGTCACCGCCCCTGACCCGCTGCTGCCCTCCCATGAAAGTTTAATAAGTGTCATTTTCTCCCCTTTGTTGCGTGTGGAACATTGTGTCCTCAGCCTGGTCAGCAGATTTATTTTATAAATTAGCCGTGCAAAACCCTGGAAAACTTTGGGGTGGCTCTGAGAGTTTTGGGGCTGTTTCAAGGAGGATATCCTACAACATTTTCAAGGGCTGTGCTTTGTATCCCGAACATTAAAAAAAACATTTAAAAGAGGCACAAGGTACAAAATGAATGAATGAATAAATAAATAAATAAATTAAACAGTAGGACCTTAAAATAACTAACTAAATAAATGAATATTGAAACAGTAGGACCCTAAAATAACTAATAAATAAATGAATAATGAAACAGTAGGACCTTAAAATAAATAAATAAATAAAACAGTAGTACCTTAAAATAAACAAATAAATAAATACATAAATAAAACAAGAAGACCTTAAAATAAATAAATTTATTAATAAATTAATTAATAAAGCAATAGGTGCTTACAATCTGATCATTAGCTCTTAATAGCCTTAAAATGTCTTTTTCCTTCCGATGGAAAAGTTAAAAGTCTCTCCTGTGATGAGTAACAAAGGAAGTGTAGTGGAAGCACAAGGAAGGAGTTTCCAGAGCCGGTTGCTATCTGCAGAGATCTCGATTCGGTGGCTAATTGCTGATTCAGTGGCTAATTGCTAATTGGGTGGCTAATTGCTGAGCATCACGTTGTGCCACACGCGGCAGCCGCTCCAGGCGGGGCTCCTGAGTGGCACCGCTCCCTTCCCCTCCCGCATCCCCGCCGTTATCCCGGCTGGGGCTGGAGCTGGGGCGGCTCCCAGCACCTGCAGGGCTCAGCTGCTTCCCCAGCAGCCCCAGGACCCCAAAGCCACCCGGCAAATTCGTCACTTGCTGTCACCTGTTGCCACCTGTCCCTGGGGGATGAGGCAAAGCCACCCTCAGTTCCTCCTGGGTGGCACCTGGAGGGAGCAGCACCTCACAGAATTCACAGAATTCACAGAATTCACAGAATTCACAGAATCCCAGAATCCCTGGGTTGGAAGAGACCTCCAAGATCATCGAGTCCAGGCCAGCCCCAACACCTCAATTAACCCTGGCACCCAGTGCCACATCCAGGCTTTGNCCCTGAGTCTCCTTTTCTCCAGAATAAACACCCCCAGCTCCCTCAGTGGTTCCTCACAGGGTTTGTGCTCCCAGCCCCTCACCAGCCTCGTTGTCCCCTCTGGATGTGCTCCAGCCCCTCCCTGTCCTTCCCAAACTGAGGGCCCAGAACTGGGCACAGCACTCAGGTGTGCCCTCACCTGTGCCAAGCCCAAGGGACAAATGACCTCCCTGGTGCTGCTGGCAGTCCCTGTGTGACTCCCCTCGGTGTCACCGCCCCTGACCCGCTGCTGCCCTCCCATGAAAGTTTAATAAGTGTCATTTTCTCCCCTTTGTTGCGTGTGGAACATTGTGTCCTCAGCCTGGTCAGCAGATTTATTTTATAAATTAGCCGTGCAAAACCCTGGAAAACTTTGGGGTGGCTCTGAGAGTTTTGGGGCTGTTTCAAGGAGGATTTCCTACAACATTTTCAAGGTCTGTGTTCTGCACCCCGAACATTAAAGAACATTTAAAAGGAGCACAAGCTACAAGCGTTGCAGGTAAAGCAAGACAGAAAAACCTTGCTAAGCATCAGTGTGTTTAGATAAATCTGGGAGTCTCTCTATGGCAATTTATGCTCCAGCAGCCACTGCATAGAAACAGCTTTTGTATCCAATTTAAAAACATGAATGTTCCATCCTTACCCTAGAGCTTAAAGACAATTTACAGAAGTAGGGCACTATGAAGTATTGCCACAATAAACAGTTGTTTTACTTCCCTTTTACAGCAAAAATTAGGGGAACACTGCAACTGTTGTCAAGCCTTAAAATATGTTTGCAATAAAATAGAAGCCATTGGCTTTCTTTAATTTCAATGAGTTTCTTCATAATTCAAAAGCCTCTTTAAATCTTTCATAGATCCAAATCTGGTTTTTTAAGAGGAAATACATAATCCTTCAGTAATTAATTTAATTGTCTGGCTACTAAAAAATTGGGTATTGATGGTCCTCCTGTATTTTTCTCATGGAGGGAGAAAGCATTTTAATTCTTTAAAACTTGCTTATTGGTCCCTTTCTGTTGGCAGGAGTTTGAATATATTATAAAATGCTTTTCTGGTAATACCCTTCCAGAATTAATGAAGGAGCACCTTATAACTGGTTTCTATGAATTGATTAGAAATTCATCCTGGTGGCTGGAGATTTACTTGGATATGAAAGAAGTTCATAGGAAGTTGCTGTTTATTTACCCACATATAAGTTCTTTAGCAAAGGCTGAGGATACAGTGAGTTAATAAAGACAAGAATAATTATTTTTATATTTTCAGTGAACGAAAGGAATTAACTAGTTTAATAATGCCTAAATACTACACAGTATAGCTCTAAAATAGGCAGGCTGGACTATTTTAATTAGCACTTCACTGCATGATTACTCCCTCTGAAAACAACAGAAACAGAGGATTAATGTCCAGCAATGAAGTTGTATAAATTCAGATCTTTGGACGCTTTGAGGAAAAGGCCCCTGGATTTCAGGAGCCTGGGTTTGGTACTTTGGGCACACCACAGACACCAGGGGATGGCTGGAGGTGGGGAAAGATTTCTCCCATTGACATAAAAATCAGTGAGTGGAATTACAGCTTCATCTGCTGCTTTTTGTGTGATGAGGGATGGACAGAAGGTGTTTTCTGGCTGTGTGAATTCAAATAATGGACAGAACTGGGAATCTGAGAGAGGATTTAGGCAGAAAACCCTGGCTGAACTCACCCCAGTCACTGCAGAGGGAAGGAGAGAGAAGTCTTTTCATGTTCTGCAAACCCTGAACTGGGTGGGCTTTGGGCAAACAGACACTTCCAGTCTACCCTTGACAAGCACAATTTCAGAGTGATGCAGACATGGAAGAGTTGTTTACGTCTTTGTATGAAGAATTAGCTTTAAACAGAGGGAGCGAGGGGAAAAAAGTCAAATAAGATAAAGCCAGAAGAAATCTCAGTATGGGAGTTGACAGATATTTGGATTTTAGTAAAGCATTTGACACTGTCTCATGAAATCTTAATTGAAAAATTAATTCAAGTCAGCTTGGCTGCAGACAATGGTGTGTGGGTTGGATATTGGCTAAAGCACAAATGAAAAAAATGCTGATAAACAGGTGGTAACAAGCTGGGTGGAAATGTCCAGTGGGGTAACACGCACTGATTGTTAGTCAGAGTTCACTTTATATCTTCATTAATGGCTTCGAAAAAAGCTATAATCAAGATCACAGTTAAATACACAGATTATGCTCACCCTAGAAGGTTTGATATGTCAATAAGGAGAGTGAAATTAAAAAAAAAGGATTGATAGGAAACATGGATAAAACATGGCCAAAACAGATTCATCTGTTTTGGGGAAGAAAATTATTTTACTGCAAACACAAAACCAGCACAAACCAGAGTAACTCAAAAGATGAACAATAGTTTATCTTTTAGGGAACAGAACAGAGGCAATGGATAAGAGAGCAGGAGGATGCTACAGGAATTATAAAAAGTAAAATGCAAGTTCAGGATCCAGGGCCCTTTGCATCCAATGAAGTGCAGCCATGGACTTGAAGGGATTTTGGACGTGGCTGGCAGTCCCAAAGCAGGGATTATCTGCAGCCCTGTTCTGGCCACTGCACGCAGCAATAAGAGATGCTCTCCCAGAAAGATGTTAAACTGGCAGCAAATCAGAGAGGAGCCAGAATAAAAAACGAAGGGGTTTTGTGAGAACTGAAGTGGGAAGAAAAATGAAGGGAATTAAGCAGTTATAATTTGGCCAAATAAGGAATAAGCAGGAACACAATAAGAGCTTTCAAATGTCTGAGGACCTAAGCCTGTATAAAGGATAATAATTATTCACTCTGTTACATGGCAGAAGGAGTTTAACTGGTGAAGGGAATATATTATGAGGGAAGAAAGACATTTGATGTAAATATCAGGAAATGCTGCATATTAAACTGTTGAATAATAGAGGAGATGGAAGTCCTGTGGTCTGGGATTTCTGAAGCTCAGATTGCATGCCAGCTATTGAAATGCAGAGAGGAATCTTTTCAATTCCCCAGGACACCAGGAAATGCATCTGCCTCGAAAAGATTCGGATCTTCTCCCGACCTCTTCCTGTGCAAGCTCCATGTGTTTGAAATCCCACACCAGGAGATGCAGAAATATCAGAGGATAAATTGTTCTTAATAAGGAATAAACACTCCTCATATCTTCTGATAGTGCAGTCTGCTCCCACCCCTGTCTGAGATCACAGCCTTTTCTCCAATGGGTTCCCAAGCCAACAGCTTCAAACTGCTTCGGTCTGCTCAGGCAAAAAAAAAAAAACCTTTACTGGGGTGGGAAATGGGGATATTTGTAGCAGTAACCCAAAGATTTATTAGTAGAGGACATTTTTTACCTCAGTTTGTCTCAGAATACTCTTTTTTTTTTTCTGCTAGAGATATTGTCCAGAGGTTATGAAACTTCTTTTCTGGAGTTTTTCTTCTCTGGCCTCATTTTTTTCTCAGGTCTTTAGATTCTAAAACTACTGACACACTAAAGACCATTAGTCAATTTGTTTGTTTGGATGTGCCCACTCATTCGCATAGCAAAGAGTTCGACTAAAAATATTAACCAAAGAGAAAAATACAAAAATCTGACTTTTATTCCATCACACAGTCCATGATAAGGAAGGGAGCTATTTCTGTCCAACAGTTCCTGCTTTGTTCCACCCTCTGCATTTTGGTTCTCCACCAAACATAGGAAGCAAAGACAAATTCCAGATGATAAATCAGGAAGACTTTTTCTTTCCATTTCAGTGTGAAAAAGGCAATTTTAAATACAGCTAAATATTTGTAAACATGGGAAATTCCAGCTCTTACTTGGTATAAATGATCCCAAGTTCATTCATTTTGATTTGACTGTTTACACTGGGGGAGGATCCACACCCTGGGATATTTCAGTGTATGGTAAATGACAGGACTTCACTCACTTTAGTACCAGTTTTAACAATCAACAACGAGCTTAGGCAACAATAAATCACTTTGTAGACTTTAGACACTGCTACAGTCTATGGTATAACACATTAAAAATACTTCTTGGCCCTTTCTGTCTTGATTTGATACTAATGCACAATGAATTGTGGATTAAGGAAATACCAGAGAAGGGTTTCCATGTCTTAGTGCAAATCAATAGATTTTATTACAGCAAAACGCATTTTGTACATCTGCAATGCCATAAATTTATGCCTGGAAAATCACCACGTCCTGCACTGCAGAAGTCAGACATGAGAAGCTGAATATTCAGTGTCAGTACTGTGCTGCAGGAAAGGCAAGGACACAACACCTGAAGGCAAAAGCAGGACAGGAAGGAGCAAAAGCAGGGAAGAGGTGGCATCTGTGCACAGGCTGAGCCCTTTATTGGAACAATCTGTTTAATTCTGCAGCCTAATTTCCAGGCAGAGCCTGCAAATAGGAAACATTCTGAAAAAGGAAGGTGGGATGCCTGGAAAAGATATTTTATGGAGAGAAAGTAACGAAGCTGAATTTATTTGGTTTATATGAGTGTGGTTTAGGGGATGGCTGCCTTGAAGTCAAGGAAGCACTGATGTGAGAAATCATGCAATAATAAGTTATTAAAAGCAGTAACTCTTCTGATCCTTCCACAAACCCTGAGAGCAGCACTGGCATCAATGGAGCCCCACAATTCTGGGAGTCAAAGCTCCTGGGGGGGTTCTGTGCTGGTTTCTCCTCAATAAATTCAGTCACTGCTCTGATTTGCACTTGCCTGAAAAGATATTCAGGATCAGTCCCAATTCAGACTCAGATTAAATTCAGTCTTGGATATATGCACAAATCATAAATACCTGGAAAGAAACTGATTAAGGATTAAGGCTGGTTAAGTAAAGAATTAGCTCAAAATTAAAGGGAAAACAATACATAAACCATGGACTGGAAAATGCCCTGACATTCTTGAAAACCAAGATTCTGTATTTCTACACACTTGTATTATGAATCTTAAAAGCATGAATGTGTTTTATTCCTTGCCAGGTTTGTTCCTCTACTTGGAAAACATTTATTCTGCTTCTTGTTTACACTGAATTTAGAATTAATGTGGCTGTTCTGGTTGAGCAAAAACAACCTTGACTTGTATGAGGCATCATTTTATCATGCCAAAATATCTTGTGTAAAAACATAACACGAACAGAGTTCTCAGAATTAAGCTGGTTAATAATTACTATATAAACAGGTCAAGGATCAAGAGAGACAGTAAATTCTTGTGAAGTGTGTGTAGATTATATTTCCAAATTACAATACTGAATGGCAGAGCTGTCTTAATGTGCACAGAAAAAGTCAGATATCCAGAGGTGAAATATCATGGTCTCAGGGAACATTTTTCACACACTAATAATCAAAATAAAAATGCCAGTAGTTACTTATATAAAATAATTCACTGTTGGCATTAGTGAAGTAATTCTTAGGTGCAATAATATTTACTGCAAAACTACATTATCCGAGCCCCATTTTCTTGTACACTGTAGAAATAAACAGAAATCACAACTGGGAGACTCCAGTCGGGTTTCCTGATGAGTTTTTCAAGCTCAAACCCATTTCCCTGGCCCAGCTTTCCTCCCAGAGCCTGCTCAGACACTGCTCCCATCACCTTCCCCCAGGATTTCCACAGGGGAGACTTCTTTGGGGTCCCTTTATGTCACTCTATCGAGCAACACGAAACGCAGAGACAAACGCAGCCACACTCGAGAGAAGGCAAAGAAGAGAGAAACTTTATTTTGGTTTTCCCATTATATAGGGTTTTGGAAACGACCATCGATTGGAAGGTGAAGCTACCACCTCTCCAACGACACTGGTCAATGACAAAGTCCATCAAACCTTTCTCCTCCCAGGAGAAGGAATGAAAAACAAAAAGACAGTTAGAAAAGCATGTGCATGTTTACAAAAAACACCGTGAGAAACTTTATCACAAGAATGAAAACATCAGAAGGCTGAAAAGTGAGAGTGACACCTTTAGCTCTTTTATCTCCTCCAGCCTGGCTTTGAACATTTCCTGAGGGTCACCCCTCTCTTCACCTTTGAACCTTTTAAGACATTTAACGTTTCATTTCATGAGATGAAGAGCATGAGAACAACAAGGTCCTTAGGCTGGGAGTGGTCCTGTAAGCAGCTGGAGCCAGCCAAGGGTTATCTTCTTCTGGATGGCCAAAATTCAGGACTAAATAAATGGCTCAGACTCAGGGTTTTGAAATGCAGATGGTAAACACACACAGGGCTGAGAATACAATCAGGTGGCAACGTGACGGTGACAACGCTGCAGATCTGATGAGAGCTGAACAGTGGAGTTTCTTCAACTGGAATTATTTTTCAGGCATTTTCTTTCTGGAGGTTTTATATTCAATTCATTTGGTCACAGAAAATAGTATTAAAATTAAAAAAAAAAAAAACAACAACAAAAAAACCCCAAAAAAACCCCAGCCAAAACAATTGTTTTCTTTTTCATCAGAAAATGGGAAGTGGAAAAGAAAGTAGTTCAATGCTCCAGCAGCTCCCTGAGCAGAACCAGCCCTTTCTCACTGAGCTGATGTCCCACACCTGAACAGCCAAGCAATACCAGACATGAAAACTGAATAACTGAGTTATTCTGGATGTTAATGCTTCTTTATTTCTGATAAAAGCAATGTGGAATCTAAATTCCACTCAAATGACAAGTCAACCCCATGAATTAATACTCCAGATGGTTTTATAAAACAATTCAATCAACATGTACGTACCTTTTTGGGGCCTTGGAAAGGATTTCCAAACAAATACAAAACCCTGGTCCTATCAGTAACTATAAAAAATATGCAACAACGGGGAAAGGTCTCAGCAAAGTGGGAAAAGCACAGATGTGCAAACACAGCTGAGCAGAAACGTGCGTGTGGCTCATTCACTTGTTTGCCAAAGTGTCATTACTTCAGTGCATTATTTACAGATAAAAAATACCACATCCTTGCAGTCATGTGGTGCTGCTCGCTCCTTAACCTGCTTATCTGACAGGTTAACCAGCAATTCTGGGCAGAAATAATTTGGCTGCTTTGGTAGTCAGCTCTTGGCCCAGGAAAACTCTTTTATTCAAAGAAAGAAGCAGCCAGACGGGAAAACCAGCTCTGAAGGTCGGTGATTTTCTGCTTCCTTTTCAGACCCAAGAGTGCTAAAAGTGGGAGAGGTGGAAGTGCTGATGTGCTCAGACAGGCAGGTTACGGTGAATAAACAAAGCCCTGCTGTCCCCCCGAAATCTCTGGGTAAATTTGATGCCACCTCCACAGCTCTGACATTTCAGTGGGCACAGGATGAGAGCAGCACAGCTGGAGGGGCTCTGGCCTCAGTGGTGTCCTTCTGTCCTGAACTCTGCACTGTCCCCTCGCTGCTGCCACGGGCATTGTGGCTGGGACCAGAGCAGAGCAGCTGGGGGCTGTTCAGAGCTGCAGTCAGCCCTGGGAATCGGGAAAACCATGGAATTGCACCCAGAGGCTGCAGCAGCTGCTGGGCAGGACTGGCCCTGGGTTTGGGCTGCTCACAGGGCAGGGGTTAAAGGTGTAAAGCATGAAATTGAGGGGTTCCTCCTCTGTGGGAACCCCAAAGGACAATTAACTGATTGCTGATGGGGGAAAATGTCGTGGTGGTGGTCCTTTCTAAAAGCAAAATAAAGAAAGGAATCCTAGAAAAAATCTGCCATGGGCAGGGGTGACACCCACTGGATCAGATGCTCAGGGAATGCTCTGGAGGATGGACAAGAACTTAAACGTACTGCAGTACTTTACAGTCGTGTTTAAATACTGAGACATCTCACCTTAACCACAAAAAGGACATGCAAACCCCTCTGTGTAGTTCTGAGGGATGCTGAGAGGTTCTACAAGTTGTACAGGTACAGGGAAAGGCCAGATTTGCACCCAGCTTATGTGGGGTCACCCCTGTGCAAAGGGGAACAGTGCAGGAACAAGCAGAGCTGCAGGGGAGGAAGAAACATCATCTGAATCTAGTGTGGTCCAAAAAAATCAATGTCAACCTTAAAACTGCACAGGAATATTGGAGGAACAATTAGCATTGGGTGGTGCAAACCAACAAGGTCCTGAAACTGCACATATTATTTTCTCCTTAAAGCGTCAGCAGGACATCAAAGTGGAATTGGAATATTTTAAATGTCCATTGCTTGATCCCACTGGGAGTTTCCCAATCGCCAAAACTCCAGCCATAATCAATGCACTCTCAGCTGTGCTGCAGCTCCTTCTCTCTGCTGGTCCCACTCTCAGGTGTCTGTGCAGGTGTGTTACAAACACCAGAAATGGAGCACTCCCTTCTGAGCTCATCTCCTGCTCCTCCAGGGCACAGGAGGGGTGCCCAGAGCGTTGGTGCTTCACAAGAGTTTTCCTTTGTGCTGCAGCCGTGCCATGAGAGCAAAGCTCTGCCACTGAGGTTTGCCATCACCTCCAACCTGCTCCTTGCTTCTGCTGGAGAGGCTCTGGGATTTCAGGGCTGGGGAAGCTCCTCAGATAACCCTCGGTCACAGCTCACCAAGGCCCTGCTGATACTGATGCTTTAGGATTTTAGCTGTTATATTTTTTATATATCTGTAACCCTGCAGCTCTTTGGTGTGTAACTCCAAACTCCATCCCCAGTGCCAGCTGCTGCTGTCCCATTTTGGGCAGACACAACAATTCCTCTCCAGGCCTGGCAGTCAAGGGCCCCTCACTGCCTCAGGCCCCAGAGATGGAAACCAAAGTGACTTGGGGGGAGCAAACTTGGGGTCAGTGACTTCATTACCTGAAGCTGTAATTGGGGGATTGACCCCCAAGATGCAAATGGCCCAAACTTACAAAAGTGTGAGAACCCCAAATGTGCCCCGTGGTCCATTTTGGGTGCAGCCCCTGGGGGGCTTTGTCTGCCCTAAATGTACCTGAAGGCCCCTCAATAAATCAAACTGCTTTTTATTCCCTTAACTCTGTCTGGCCTCTGCTTTTAGGTAGTCCCGATAAAAGGCATCAACACCCCAGAGCTTTTGCAGTTAAAAATTCTAATTATTAATGTAACCTGCCTGATAGCCCTGAGGAGTGGCTCTTTCTTCTTCTCCAGCTTCCTCAGGACACAAAAGCTGTGCTCAGTTTTCCCCTTCTCTCTTCCCTTTTCTCTCCCAGCTGACCCCAGGGGCACCTGCAGCAGCCAGGGCTGGCACAATTAATTAAGTTAATCATTACCTGCTGCAGATGTGGGGTCGATGCTGCAGGTAACTCAGCTGATTAACACCTGTGATCCTGCAGTGCTGCTTGGTTAAATCTTTGCATTCTTCCTCTGGGATTAATCCCATTTTACAGATTTGTGCTCGGGTGTTTGGATCCTGGAGAAGCCAGGCTGCTCCAGAGCTCCTCATCTTCTCAATCTCTGCATAAACATTTTTCGATAAGCAGCACTCTTGTTTCACTGAGCAACAGCAGCAAATCATTGCATTTCTAAGAATTCTGAAAAATAAAGTTCCCAGGCGTTCCCAGCTGTAAAACCCTCAGAAAGGCTTCTCTTCCCTTTTCTACACTCGGGTTTCTCTGGCAGAAGCGTGGCTGTTACACAGCAATTTTCTTTCCATGTTTTTAAAGTGGCTGATTTTAATTTGGATGTATTTTCCCCTGCAAATCCTTTCAGTCAATATGGAATTACATAAAGCAGTTTTTTGAAGAGAATTTGTATCTGGAGAAGTTTCCACTCTGTGTGTGTGTGTGTATTTTACACAAATTATTTCTTTTTTTATGTCTTGGTGGCACTATCATTTTTGATGACCTGTGCTCTACCAGCCTGACCTCAAAGAAATTAAATGAAAATAATGATGTAATATATTTGATCCTTCTGCATCAAGAGTGATGCTTTCAAGGGTGGACAAAGTTTACTTGGATGATGGGGAGAAAAGTAATTTTTTTTCTTATCCCCAAAAAGCTGAAAATAGATTGGAGTGGCTTAGAAACGTGTTTCCTTCACATAAGTATAACATTAAGAAAGGGAAGAAATTGTAAAATTTATAATAAAAAGAGATTTGTGTAGGTTTATCTGGAAAGGGCAGTAAAGTTTCCAATTATGAGTGACTGTCAAATGCTCTCCCATAAGGGATCATCAAAACTTCCCAACTGCTAGTCTTGAATAGAAGGTGAATTCTTTGCATGTGCTACACAAAACCTGAGCTAAAATACAATTATTGCCTTCAGTTCTCCATTATTCTCAAAAGGGTAAAAGTACTGTGTAAGTTGGAAAAGCTCCCAAACACATTTTTAGAAAAATGAGGTGTTTTAGGTGTCCTCCACCAGGCAGCATTATTTACAATGCAAATGAAAATATTCCAGAGTCCCACATATCAATGCAGGTTGGCTTAGGGCAGCTGATTTTCTGAGATCATGGCTGCTTCAACTGACAATGGAAATGAAATATTCACCTTTGTTTTCTGCCAGTTCCTGCTGCCGTGGTGCCTATGAAATAACACCTCCAAGAGAACTTTTTGCCTGGACTGACCATTAATCAATTTTCGCTCTGAACAGTGAGCATTCATCATATTCAGGATTTTTATCTTGCTTTATGTGCCCGGGATATTTGAGTCAGGTTTCTCTGACCACTGTGCCCGTGGCAGGCTGTCAGCCTTTGGGACATTGCACAGCTGAAATGGTCAAAAAGGAGCAGAACCTTGTGTAAAACTGCTTTTACACTTCCCAGAGCTCTTGCTGCCCTGAAGATGTTCCTGTCTGCTCCTTCGGAACGTTTTCCATATTTTCTGTCTCGTGACTGAAACAATTCAAAATCAAGAGGATGGGCAACGACACCAAACATTTATTTGGCCTTTATCTTTTTGGCCATGAAACACATTAACCATTTTGGGATGGTTTTGAAGAATAAACAGACACTTTTACTGAGCTGTTTAATTTTTTTTTTAACAGCCAAACATCCACCTCTGAATCCATTATCTCTATTGGTAGACTCATAAATCTTCATCTGGATAAAAGTTCCTCCACTGTTTTTTCCAGTTGGCTCCATTTGCTGGCTTATTTCCATGCTCAACATCTGCACACATGCGTGGTATCACTTAAATTTTCAAGGCAAAGTTTGCTTTGGATTTAAAGAATCTTTTTGATGCCATTCATTCACACATAACAGCAACACTTTCCACAGCCCCAGCATGGTTCCCAAATTTTTTTAATATATATACAAGGGAAAAATATGTTTTATCTACCTTGCAGAGCTTCAGACTGGCAGGATGTTTAAAAGAAAAAATGTCTTTGTTCTGATTTATGAGAAATCACAAGCAATGCAGATTCCCCCTTCGGGATATTTCTAATGAAGTGGAACCACGTGGAGACTGAGCTCCCTCCTCGTGTGCCCTGACTCTCTTGTGGGTGCTGTTACCATTTGAGGCACAGCAGCTCAGGAGCCTGAGCTAAAGCAAGCACGAGGATTTATTGCAGAAGGGAAGTGCAGAATATTTGCTGAGTAAGCCAGGACTTCTTGCATTATGCCAGAGATTTAAAGGGACAAAAAAAAAAATCCGTCCCAGCAGCAAATCTTGGGGCACTCCACATTAACCTCTGTGTATGTCAAGAATTAGATCTTTTTTTCTTCTCCTTTGTTTTCCCTATCTCACCAATGCATTTTAATCCATGGCAGAAAATTACCTTTTATCCTGCAGTTTTCAAATTTCGCTAATAGGCTTTGGGTCAAAGGGATGGATTGGGTCAAAAGCCTTCTAAAACCAGCACTGGATGATCTCCTTCAGATTGCTTTTATTCTGTGAACCTTCCTGATAGCACTCAACAGATCTGTGGGGCAAGATTTTGAACGAGTCCGAAGGAAGGGCGAGGATTTCCCCCTCTTCCCCCACTTTGTAGATATTCTGGAGTTTAATATTCACATTTATCAGCCCGTCTGAGACTCTGAACTCGACACAGCAGGAGCTGCTTGTCGATAATTTAGACAGGAGGAAATCTGAGAACGTCCAACTTATAATTACCCTCTTTGTGAAAGGACAGATTCACATCTCGGTGAAATGGATGGGCAGGAGCAGGCTCTGAAGTGCTGCTGTGAATTTCAGGAGCTAAAAATCTGGTTGTATCCTTCGGGAGACTATTTTAGGAGAGAAAACCACTGTGCAGCACATAATCTGCTACTGAAGTTGTGCTCTACAAGCCAGGACAGCCCCAGCTGCCACCTGGGAGCTGAATAACCTGAGTTGTGTTCCTTGTGTTGTAACAACTCCTGATCTGCAGTATTCCCTCCGAGGTGCATGAAAGAAAAGGATTCTTCCTCCTTCTTCTTTTCAAGCTGAGCTAAAAGCTTTTTTCCTTGCAGTGCTTTGAGGGAAGGTAGGAGATGGTGGCTGTTGCATCAGCTGAGGAGGAAAGCACACACAAGGTGGAAAAGCTACTCAGCACCAGGGAAAAAGTTCAAGGGTAGTTGAGGAAAAATCCTAAAATCTTTGGGAATGTTAAGAGGAGAATAAACAATCAGATGCTTAGTGATGTAAATTCAACTAAATCATCTCCAAATGTGACTCTCAGTTATTTGCTCTAAATCTAAAGATTTGGAGTCCTGGTTTGGGTTTGTGTGGTGGGATGGTCTCATCTGTCATGCCACAAACCCCTAAAACTGGTTTTATCCAATTACCTTCATTTCTGAGGGAAAGAATCAGGATCCAGCCTTGAATCTTTGCTTTTTCCTTTATCACATGGGAGGCTGGCAGGTGGTGGGTTCAAAAGCAAACCAAAAGGAAGGTGGGTTCAAAACCAAAAGGAAGTTTTTCACAGCTCATGGCATTTTTCACTAATGCAATGGATCTGGCACCAGATGTTCTGAACTCCAAATGTTTACAAGGTTGCAAAAAGTGCTTGGATGAATTCAAGGAAGAAAAACCTCCGGGTGGCAATAGGAGACAAAAACACCACCTCTTACTGAGATGCAGGTTTTTGTTGGCTAGAAAGTTTTACTTGTGCAATTCTGTGCTTGGCCTGCTCTTCAACTTTACTTCTACAAACTTCCCCAACATTTGGAGCGAGTCCAGAGGAGACACCAGGATGATCAGAGGGATGGAGCAGCTCTGCTGGGAAGAAAGGCTGGAGAACTGGGGTTCAGCCTGGAGAAGAGAAGGCTCTGGGGAGACTTTATGTGGCCCCTTCTGAAGGAAGGCCTAAAATAAGGGTGGAGAGGGAATTTTTGTAAGGACATGGAGTGACAGGACAAGGGGGAAAGGCTTTGAACCAAGAGAGGGAAGATTTAGATGGGATTTGGGAAGGAATTCCTGGCTGTGAGGGTGGGCAGGCCCTGGCACAGATTCCCAGAGCAGCTGTGGCTGCCCCTGGATCCCTGGCAGTGCCCAAGGCCAGGCTGGACAGGGCTTGGAGCAGCCTGGGACAGTGGAAGTTGTCCCTGCCTGGTGGCAGAGGTGACACTGGATGGGTTTCAGGTCCCTTCCAACCCAAATCATCCTGGGATTTTATAATTTGTTGATGTACCTTTGCTCAGATTCTGCATGGCCATTCTTGAATATTCTTTATTTAATGGAAACTGTTATTCCTCCTCTGCAATTAACACATCTCTTCAGTCAGGCGGAGTGGGAAAGTGACTCTGGGTCACTCCTCTGCACGAGATGCTCAGTCCTGCAGGAAGAAATCTGCTCAGTTTAGCTCTGGTTTACTTAGAAAACGTGCAATGGGAAACCTGAAAAGATTGATTTTTTTTAAAAGTTTGCCAAAAAAATAAATAAGTTGGGTATAAATGATCAAAAAACCTGCCAGTTTTTGGGTGAGCTGAGCAGTGTTTACATCCCAAGGCTATGCTGATGGCTGAATTATTTTCAATTATTTTATTTTTTCTTGTTTTATTTTCATTAGTTTAGAACTTTTGATTTTACTGTTTATTTTTATTCCGTTTCCTACCTAAATTTCATGGCCAGCAAACGCTACCAGTAGCTTTCAAAGCGAGCCAAAATCCAGGGAAAAATACTGAGCTGGATAATTAGAAGTGAAAATGAGTCTGAGAGAATTGGTTTTCCAGGATTTCAGGGTCTTCCCGGACATACTGCAGCCAGGAGCTGAGCGCAGCTCTGTGGTGATGTGCATTGCTTAAGGGCAACAGCACAACCTGGTGGTTTCTGGTTATTCCAATGCATCGGGATCTGCACAGGAATTTCCCTTCCCCAGAACCCAGCTCGCTGCCTGCACAGAACTGAAGCCTCTTTTCATTAATTCACTTGTAAGGTTCCATTTTACCCGAGGTTTTCAGGATAAATAGAAAACAGCAGACTGCAAGGGCATATGCAAAAAAAGATGAAGTAAACAGGTCCTTCCCAACATCCCTGATTCTGAAACCTCAGGGTGCTGGATATGTCTGAATTTTGCTTTCAAGATAATAACTAGAGGGATATAACTGAAAAAAACCCTGCAATATGTACTATGCAAAATTTGGGAAAAAAAACAAACAAAGAAAAGGACAAAAGGAAAGTGGGAGCAGAAAGAATTGGAAGTTTGCCTTGCTTTTTCTGTTATGACAAAGCCAAGCAAAGTATATAATGCATTTACATAGACTGAATATTCAGACACCAATAATAATATTTATTCTCTTTCTTGTGTGTCTTCAGGGTAAGTGACGTTGGTCAGAGTGTAACTTCTGAGGTGGCAGTGAAATCAAACGGGTGGCAAATTGCTCAGAGAGAACTTTCAAATAAAATTAATTACATTTTCTGTTTTGGTTGTGAAGCACGGGCTGTGTGATTGCCAGCAATGCAGATGTGGGTGCTGAACAAAATATCTTGCAAACTACACAGTCAGTTCATTTTCTGATCATGTAGGATGGGACAAAAGCCACTGATTGTGACTAGAGAGGGATTTCCAGTCCAGTGCTGGCGCTGCTCCTGACACTGGGCAAGGCTTTTTCATGGAATAATGGAGTTATAGAATGGTTTGGGTTTGAAGGCATCTTCAGTTTCATCCAGTTCCAGCTGTGCCATGGGCAGGGACACCTTCCATCATCCCAGGTTGCTCCAAACCCTATCCAGCCTGGCCTTGGACACTTCCAGGGGCTGGGAGTCCACAACCTGTCTGGGTTATTCATCTAAACCAGAGACTGCTCAGTCCTGCTTCACTTGATACAAAGAGCCTTTGATTTCACCTGTGTGGCTTTGGAGCTGAGAGCAAAGGGATTTTCAAAGCCACTGGAGGACTGAAGTGCTTTGGGGCAAAAGGCTCATTATTTTCATGCAGTGAACATTCCTGTAGGATTGTCTGCACACGGGAATGCTGAGATGTCTCATTGCTTCCTTTGTCCTTTAGCCCAGTCCATGGCTGAGGAATGACTCACAATCACTCTCCAGAAAGCACTGGAGTCCACTGGAGGTGTGACTCATGCATTTAAACTGACTCTTAAGCTTTCTCTTCAGTTTCACTTCTGTTATTGTGACCCAAGGTATACGAATTCTGCTGAAATTCATGAAAATACTTCTTATTCTGCTTTGGTTTATTACAGAAGAAACACATTGTTACATAAATAGGACAAAATACTCTGAAGAGCAGTGAGAATGTTTCTGAAAAATTGTACAAAGAGCTTTGGAAAAGTGTAGAATAGGGGGAAAAAAAGAAAGAAAGAAACAAAGAAAGAATTGTCTTCTTTGCCTTGAGTGCTGAATTAGAGGACAAAACGATCAAAGACCAAATGCACACAAATGTTCACAACCTTTCCCTGTATCCCACTGAGGCACAGGGAGATGATGCAGTTCCTGAATTCCTCTGGAGCAGCCATGGGAAGGATGCTGAGCTGTGCCTCAGCTAACCATAACCATGGACAGAAAGCAAACCCCTGAGATGGAAGCTGTCCCAGCTTCCCACACATCCTGCTTCAGAATGGAGAAACCAGAGTATTTTTCAGGTCTCTAAAAATCCTTGGCAAGCACAGGGATGTCAGGTCTCCCAGCCTGACGTGCTTTGATCACCCTGTAATTATTACCCATCAGTTCAGACACTGATTTGTGCTTTGCTCAGGAGCAGCAGACAATGTTGATGCCTGGATGGAGAAGCTCAGATCGGCTGGGTTGAGCTGACATCTCCTGCCGTGGGTGGTGCCTGGGGCAGCACTGACAGGGTTAATTCTCTCCTCTCCTTCCCCTGCTGT
>VXAX01006279.1:84713-105215 GCA_013399835.1 Leptocoma aspasia
ATAATAATAATAATAATAATAATAATAATAATAACAATAATAATAATAGTAATAATAATGCCTTTATCTTTTCACTGGATGTGTTTTCTCAGTGGGTCTGATTTCTCCAAGATATTTATACAAGTACAGACCATAACTGTGCTAATAAAGAGGAAATTATGCTGATCTATAATTAGAGTAATAAGGAAAAAGGTACAGCAGATCATAATTGAACCAATAAGGGGAAAATATAATCATGTTTAATGGCTTACATGAGTGTTAGTGTCTTCTGTATACTTAATAAATTGGTACCCATTTTCATGGTGTGTATCTGAAACAGCTTTCCTGATATTATCAAATTACCCTTCAGATCTATTGTTGGGCACTTCTGCTGGTCCTGGAAGTCCCTCTGGGGTGAGGCCTTCTGGAATAAGCAGAATAATAGCAGAATTTCAGATGGGTTTGACCATCAGCTACAATCATCTGTAGCAACACTTCATCCCTGTGCAGGTTTATTTAGGGTGATCCTGGTTTAAATCCATGGATACACAGCTGGGCAGTCTCATAACAAGGGTGAGATTTGGAAAAAGAAATACAGAAATGGTTGAGAGGTGTAACCCTTCAGGGTTGATGTGTTAGGGCATGAAAATATGCTCTGCAAGCAGGATATGATCAAAGGACAAGGCAATTATTTATTTCCTAAAATTCACAGTACAATAACATGGCAGCAAACCCCAGAGCTGAGCATCAGTGATTCCTTGCTGCTGCTGAGCTCCCACCTTCTGTGGGCTTTTTTTCAACCTGAAAATTTCACAGCTCTCAGCTTTGATGTGTTTTCCTGCGAGTCCTTGAGCTGCTAACTGTCCCCTTCTCAGCAATCCTCCCCCTGTCTGCAGTTTGACCTTTTGGAGCTTGTAGAGCTCGAGTTTACTTGTTTCCCTCACAGCTTTTTCTCACGACGTGGTGGTTTGCTCAGAGGTTCGAGCCAAGGTCACGCAGATGCTCGGTGTGGAAATCCAGCCAGGGATCAGAGACAGAGCTGAGCCCTCCCAGGGGAGTTTATCAAGGCTGAAGTTTAAAACAGCCTCCCCACATCTTCACAGAAATGACATCAAATGTAGTTTGGATATAATTTGCCTTTTGATTTCCCTCTCAGCCATTAAAAAAATAAGGATGTTTCCTGCTTTTACATACCGTGAGCATGTAAATACTTCCTCAGACATGCCCACTCTTGGTGTGTGACATCCTTTACTTGGAGGTGACACCTGCAAAGATTTTCAGCCCAGTTATCCTGGCAGGAGCCCAGGTGCTGTTTTTGAGCTGTGGATTGCTTGGAAGGGCAGGACCAAATCTGGTGAATGGGACTCTTCATGTGCAAGGTCAGAGAACACCTTGGGAGAGAGGCTCATGATTTCCACCAGAAACATCTGAGATATGTATTTTTCCAAATATTTTTTTTTCTCTCTCAGATTTCTCAGCTCTTCTAAGTCTTGAAGATAAATGGAAAGAGAGAATTTACAAGAGCACGAAGTGACAGGACAAGGGGGATGGCTTCAAACTGAGAGAAAGGAGGTGTAGATGGGATATTGGGAAGGAATTGTTCCCTGTGAGGATGGCAGGCCCTGGCACAGATTCCCAGAGCAGCTGTGGCTGCCCCTGGATCCCTGGCAGTGCCCAGGGCCAGGCTGGACTGGGCTGGGAGCAGCCTGGGACAGTGGGAGGTGTCCCTGCCATGGCAGGGGTGACACTGGGTGGGCTTTGAGGTCCCTTCCAACCCAAACCAGTCTGGGATTCCATGATTCTGTGATAATATGGAATGTGTGTGACTTAGGATATTATTAATACTTAGGTAACATCCTGAAGGGCAGTTAATAGTGAACTAAATCCTAACAAGACATTGTATTTTTATAGTACATGCTTTTATGTATTTCCATATATATTTATATATGATACCTATCATTCTCTAAGCTTCTTAGACTAACAAATACCAATTTTCCCTGGAGCAGAGCTTTGCTTTCATTTCTTCAGACACTTGGACATTTCTTTAATCAAAGTCCCTGTGTCAATGTGACAATGATTTCACATGTACACATGAAATAATGAAAGACACTTTCATATTTTGTGGCGGTTTTTAACAACCTTGCCCTAAATAAAAAAAATGACATAACCTTATAAAACCTCATTAGATAGATGGATAGAGATATTTAAAAAAAGAAAGGCAAAACCCATAAGAGTAGAAATACATATATGTAGTATGTAGGTGTATAGCATATATATATATATACACATATATATTTATATAAAATATATTTTCCCCATGGTTTGCACCTCCTTTTCTTCCACTCTCCCATAGGATCACTGAGAAAATGACAACTCTCCACACAATTACTGAGGGCATTAAATGTATTTAATCTCTAATTTTCGCACAGGTATTTTTAGCAAGCTAAGTAATAACTAAAAGAAGTGTTTCCTCTCACAGCACACAGTTGTGAAACTTTAATTTATATGTTAATTTTTTTAATTAAAGGGGAAAAAATGTAGAATTTGGCTTAGTTTTCTTTAAAAGTACAGCATAATAGGCTAACATTAGGCTGAAGGACAATAGCGGAGAGGTCTGACAGTTACCTGAAGACATCCTGGTAACCCCAAGGCTCAACTTGGAGCTTCCTGGTGCCTTGGAAACAGCCTGAGACAGTGGATTCACTTATCCCAGGGTCACCTTGTCAGAAAACTCCACGTTTTGCATTGAGTAAAGCAGTGCCTTGGAGCAGGAGGCTGCTCCAGGTGCCCTGGGCTCTCCGAACAGGAGCAGGGAGGGGAAGGCACAGCCCTGACAGCAAATGAAGGAAAAAAAAAGACAATGTTAGAAAACAGATGAAGCCAGAAGCAGCATTTTTAGTGTTTGAGTCTCCTGCTGCTTCTCTTCTGCTCAAGGCAAAGAGGTTGAGAGCACGAGCATGGTCATAAGTATCTGAAATTTGCTTTAAAGTGGCCTCTAACACGATTTGGGGGTTGTGATTCATCCCTCTGATGTCACAGAAATGAAGATGTCACCTGGCTACGTCCCCAGATGGGCTGAGGAGCAGCAGAGAAAGGCAGAGAATGCTGAAAAACTGAGAAACCATTTAGAGTTTCCTGCACTTGAAAGGTTTTGATCAGCAAGAGCTGTCACCAGAAATAATTCTGAATGAATCCTATTTTATTATTAAATGCTTCTATTACACTGCTGAGTTAACAATCTTGGTTAGGAATTCTAAAATCCCACTGTATTGGACAGTTCTGTGCTGAAAGCTTAGGGATTTTCCATAGAATTGGCATGGGCTTGAAGGGATCCTAAAAATCAGCCGGTTCCAACCCCTGCCATGGTGGTTTAGGTTTAGAGTGGGACAGATTCTCTCCAGTGAATATATCCATGCAAATACCTGTGGAAGGTCTGATCCTAAAGGACGTGCTAAAATTACCAGGAGAAATTAAATAATCCTGCTTTCTTGAACTTTCCTCTGTTAAAACACTAATTCCCATATTGGCTTTAAAAACCCCACTTAATCTCCATATTAAGGTCTATAAACTTCATCCTTAACTTTTTATTTCTGCTTTATTCCTGTTCCATGTGTTGCCAAATATTGCTTTTGTGTAATTGAAACAGAGCTGTAGTTTGATTATTAAACAGGGAAGGTAATTGTGTTCTGCTCTAAAGGGGGAAGCAAATGTGGGCAGCAGGAAAAAAAGGCTTAAATTGTGGGAAAATTGCTTTTTTTTTTTTTCAGAGCAGAGCTAGAGAGCAGATGCTGCTGGGGGACAGCAGTCCCAGCTCCAAGGGTTCTGTGGTTCTGTGGGGTGGCTCAGGGAAGGGGGTTTGACAAGAAAGTTTGTAAGGGTGGTATTTTTTCTCTTTTCTCCACTCCTCTGTTTTCATCTGTACCCTGCAGAATTTTTGCATTTTAATGCTGTGTTGTTGTCCCCCAGCTGTGGTTCAGCCTGGCTTTGCACCCGCAGCGTGGAATCCTGGTAGGAACAATGCTCAGGAGTCTATCTCCACAAATGTAAAACATCCCCCGTGGTAATTATAAAAAAATATTATTAAATGCAGACTGAACTAAGGAAGTATGATTGCACCATGATTTTATATGTAGCACGATAAGGAGAAACATCTGTAACTAAAGTTTGATTTTTCCCTGTCTAATTAAATTTGGCACAAAAGGGCATTTTTACAGGAAAAAGGAGGATCTCAGGTGTGCTCAGCACCACGGGTGATTTCCTGTTTGAAGCTTAAGGAAAGAGAGCAAGCAGCATGTGACACCACATGGGTCCCATTTTTAACCCTAAAATCAGAAGGGGACAATGCAGATCTGTGCCACAGCCTGGATGGGCAGGAGCCAAGTGATGCAGCTGGTACTTGCCAGTTGTTGACATGTCCAGGCAGGGCACATTCCTGGTTTATCTGCCACAGCTGTTAAAACCAAAAATAAATACTTATTTACAATTGTCAGGAAAATGAATCCACAAACACCAGAGGTTTATGTCCAAAAAGGAGACAGAGGAGGCCTTTTACTTTATTTGAATAAAGGGAGAGGCCATGGGGCATTCCCCTGGGGTCTCCCAATTTTTTGGACGATGTAGCCTCCTTTTTATCCCAATTTCCCTTTTTATCCCAATTTCCCAGCCCCATTTCCCTCTCTCTTTCCCCATACTGAGGTACTTGAGAGACACAGACTTCCCAGAATGCCTGATCCCCCCTAATGTATAACCCTTCTTTTAAATTTTTAATTCTTACGGAATTTTAGGGTTTTTCCCCATTGTTTCTTTCATCTTTCAATATCCAATTTCATTTATCAGCAGACCTACAGTTGGTTTGTAAAGGCAAATATCTTTCCCATTCATCAATCAGTGGGATCCTTCCCGTTGTTTCTTTTATCTCTCAGTGCTGGTTTTATCTACCAGCAGACCCACAGTTTGTTTACAAAGACAAGTCTGTCATTCCTCTCGCAATGAAAATCTGAGGTTTAAGTACAGCCAAAAAATTAAAATAACAGGTGAGAGATTGCTCTAAGCAAGATGAGTGGCTTGAATTATTATATTTACATTTCTATTCATTCTTATGAAAAAAAGGAGCAAATCCCTGTGTTCCCCCAGCCCTGTGCCTGGTTTTGCCCAGCCTGGGGTTGTCCCTGGAGCATTTCCAGGGCTGCTCTGGGAGCAGATGTGGGATGGGAGGCAGAGGCTGCCTGCAGATCAAGCGGCTGCTGCCAACTCTCGCGAGCTCCATGTCAGAAAGAGTTGATTATAATGTCAGCACTGGCCAATTTACGGGCTTAAAGCAGCAGCTGCACCGCTGCATTTCCCCCAGGGATCCCAAGATCCCCACTCTTAAAAACTTTGCAGTTTCTCGTAAGAGAAGCGGGGTAAGTGATTCTCTCTTTGCACGTCTCTGCCTGCCAGGATGATTCGCGCTTCAGCTTGATTTGCACGGGGATTGGGATCTTTGGGAACGCTCTGCTCTGCCCATTTGTTGCTCTCCAGGGGAAGCTGCCTCTGCTCTGCAAGTGGAACAGCGTGTGTAGCAGACCTTGGCATTATTCAAGGGATCCTGGGCTAAGTAAATTAAGCTGAGCTAGAAATCACTTATTAATTCAACCATCTTTCCTATTTAAATAGCGATTATGTAGTCCGGTGTATAGATTTTTTTGGCGGGGTAAAGATTTGCAAGGGGGAGGAAACAGGCTTTGAAATAAATAGTGTTCCCTCGCTGAATAAGAATGCAAAAGTAGAGTCTGTTTAACTTTTGCTGGGGGAAACTACTACAGCAGCAGGTTTTTACAATGTGCAAATACACTGCATGATATGACTCTGCTGGGCTGGTGTTGATGAGCTAAAGCAATCTTCTGACCCTTTTATTCTCATTGTAATAATCAAGTAATGTTTGTTTTGCTCGGTGTGCTTTACGTTGCTCAGCTTGGTTTAAAGCAGCATTAAAATCCTTATTAAATGTAATGTTTGCCAGGCATTCAAGATGTAATACTAATCCTGTGTCACTGGCTACTTTTGTTAATATTAGCAGAGTGACCTGAGAGTAGATGAGTCCTCTCATTCAGTAGCACAAAACTTCTGTGTTTTTCAAGCTTGATCCCACTTTTTCTTTGAAATGCCAGAGCTAATTTAAAAGGTACAGAACTGAATTTTTTGGGTTTTTTTTCTCACTAATATTATGGTCTAAAACTATTGCCTCTATATTTTGCAATGCTACGTTGTTTCCCTCCCCTCTCTTTTTAATTAACAGGAAAGTGCAGGAGGAGAATTAATTTTAATTACTATTTAGATGGATTAATCTTGAGGAACTTTAAAGTCTCTTGCTTTTCTTAGCATCATTTTCTCTTCATAATGACAACGTTTTAAATACCTTATTATTTTCAACTTGTTGTGGTTTGGTCATGATCAAATTCAGTGAAGTAACAGGGTCACAACACAAACTTAGAGAAATAACTTCTCCCATCTCTTGGCATTCCTGGGTGATCCAAAACCCAACTGGATCCCTCCTCCATCCCTTCTCCATCTTTATCCTTCTCCCAGCTCTGGTGGCTTTTCAGGGTTTTGGGTTTGGTTTTGCAGAGGGGCTGAGAGAAGCCCTGGGATGCTCAACACTAATGAATTTTTAAGCACAGATTTACAGAGCAAACCAAATCATTCTTCTCACCTCTCCTTCCATGGCCTCTCTTAATTCTTCATGAGAGAGTTTTAAAATGAAACCTGCTGTGTTAAAAAAATAATCCCAAGTCTGTGTTGGTTGACCAGGCTGGAAATAGTCAGCAAACCAGGTAAATTATGCCCAGGTGTCTCAAAGACAGTGGGATTTAGCCTTGAGTGTTTTAGCAAACTGGGGTAAATACAGGCTCTTGTTTTGGTCTCTGTGGAGGTTTGGGGTGGAGATCAGAAAAAGTTCTTCCCCAAGAGCGTGCTGGTCCCTGCCCAGGCTCCCCAGGAGATGAATAGGCACATTCCCAAACCTGCCAGCGCTCCAGGAGGGTTTGGACACCGCTCCAGGGATGCCCAGGGTGGGATTTTGGGGTGTCTGTGCAGGGCCAGGAGCTGGACTGAATGATCCCTGTGGGGCCTTTCAAACTCAGAATATTCCCTGATTCCATGCCTGGCACAGAGAGAGGGGAGCCAAAAGCCACTGAATGTGTGATTGAGCCTCCTGCCCGTGCCAGGGCGAGTTGTGCTGACCCAAACTCCTTGGGAGCTGCTGGGCCCCGTGAGCTGACAAATCACATCTCTAATTTTTAACAAAAAAGGGGACAATTGCACGTTTCTGTCAGTGAAGCTGAAGACTTGGTGGAATGTAAGACCAACTCTGAAGTCTATCGCCCCCATTTGCCACCTGATCTATTTTATTTTAACAAAACAACCATAAATGTTTATGTTTTCTAAAATTTATCTATTTTCTGTCTGTTCAGATGAATGCTGAAAATATTGTCCCTGAAGATTCCTCCCTGCTCCTTTGATGCTGCCTTAAACTTAGGAACCCCTTTGCACAAAATCTTCTCTTCCTCCTCTCTGCTGCACTTTCTTTCCAAGAACAGGCAAACAAGCAGGAGGAGCTCAAATTAGACCACAGCTGTATTTTCCAGAGAAATTATCCTCGTTCCTTTTAAGGACTAGTGCTCCTCATTAACAAAGAATGGCCTGTTTAAAGGGACAGGACAGAGCACACAATGTGTGACAGGGAGCCAGGCAAAAAAAAAAAAAAAAATAGAAGGGAGCTTTGTTGAGCATTTTCAGATATGTAAACCATAGAAATGGATTTATGCAAATGGGTTTTTTGTGAATTTTCAGTTTCAAGGGGATGGTGCTGAGGTTTTATTTGAAAGGTTGGGATACATAAGAGTATTAGGGTGCTTAAATGTGATACATAATCAACATTCATATACTTAGCTTTAAGGCAATACTGATTAGCACTTGGAAAAGTTCTCAGGAAGCAAAGAGCAGACCATACCCAAATTATTAGGCACTATCTTTATATATTCAAAAATCCTTGACGTTTTAGCCTTTTAATATTAATTTTAAGTAGTAGAAGTATGACTGCTTCATATGACTCTGCTGGTTGTAAACTTGGCTAAAATGCTCTAGAAAAACAAGATCTTAGAAGAAATTACTCAGTTAGGTTTTGGTTGGTAGGTAAATCATCTGCAGTGGTCAGAGCCTACTTGTATGATTCTTTCTCTCCTGGTTTGTCTTCCTCAGTTCTACAGTTTTTAGCAAGAGGATTTTTCTGAAGTACTGACCAAATACTAAATACTGAACACAATCTTTGCAACACAAATAACCAACAAGAACTTACAGTTAAAAACTTCTGCGCTTTGTGTAGCAGCGCCTTCTTATTTTCAGCGCCCCTGGGATGACCTACACCCTTATTTAACAGACCACTTTGGTACTAACATATTGCAACACTAATTCTGAATTTATTTTTTGTCCTGTGTTTCAGGCACCATGGTTTGGACAAATAGTTTAGGTCTCTCCACCAGCTTTCTGATGGGGTTTCTTCTCATGTCCATGTTCACCAGGAAGGTGGTGCCTGAAGAGAACATCATTGCAACCAAGAAGGGCAAAGTCAGAGGGACCAGCCTGCAGGTGCTGGGGGGGACAGTCACAGCCTTCCTGGGAATCCCTTACGGGCAGCCCCCCGTCGGGAGGCTGCGGTTCCAAAAGCCAGAACCTCGGGAGAAATGGCCAGATGTTTGGGATGCCACCAAACACGCAAACTCCTGCTACCAGCCCATAGACACAACTTACCCGGGCTTTGCTGGGTCAGAGATGTGGAACCCAAAAACCAACCTAAGTGAGGACTGTTTATACCTGAATGTATGGACTCCTTCTCCCAAGCCCAAGAACGCCACTGTCATGGTGTGGATTTATGGTGGTGGCTTCGAGTCTGGGTCCACTTCCCTGCCTGTCTACGATGGGAAGTTTCTGGCCAGGGTGGAAAGAGTGATCGTGGTTTCCATGAACTACAGGACTGGTGCACTGGGATTTCTGTCCTTGCCAGGAAACCAGAAAGCTCCTGGAAATGCAGGTTTATTTGATCAAAGGTTGGCACTTCAGTGGGTCCAGGAGAACATAGCAGCCTTTGGAGGCAATCCCAAAAGCGTGACTCTGTTTGGAGAGAGCGCTGGCTCAGCCTCTGTCACCTATCACCTCCTTTCTCCTGAAAGCCACCCTTTGTTCACCAGGGCCATCCTGCAGAGTGGGTCTGCAAATGCCCCCTGGGCTGCAGTTACATCTTCTGAGGCCAGGAACAGAGCAGTGGCTTTGGCCAAACAGCTCCAGTGTCCCACCAGCAACGAGTCAGAGCTCATTCTCTGCCTCCAAGACAAGGACCCCAAGGAAATACTGGAAAATGAAATTTTTGTCGTTCCATATGGTTCTCTCTTACAAATCTATTTCTGTCCGAGCGTGGATGGCGATTTTCTGGCAGACATGCCGGAAGTATTGATGGAGAACGGTCTTTTCAAACAGACCCAGATCTTGGTGGGCGTCAATAAAGATGAAGGGTTATCATTTCTGGCATACGGAGTCCCTGGCCTCGACAAGGATAGCGATGGCTTGATCAATAAAACCCAGTTTGAAGCAGCTTTAACTCTGGCCTTCCCAGGGGTGAGCAAACTCGCCATAGAATCCATCACCTTCCACTACACGGACTGGGAAAACGTGGGAAAGCCGGAGCAGTACCGCGACGCCATCGATGACGTTATCGGGGACTACAACATCATCTGTCCCGCGGTGGCATTCGCCACCAGCTTCGCCCAGCTGGGCCACCACGTGTTCTTTTATTTCTTTGAGCATCGCTCCTCCAAGCTGCCCTGGCCGGAGTGGATGGGGGTCATGCACGGCTACGAGATCGAGTTTGTGTTCGGGCTGCCCCTGGAGAGGAGAGTGAACTACACCAAAGCTGAGGAACTCCTGAGCCGCTCCATGATGAGATACTGGGCAACTTTTGCCAAAACTGGGTGAGTTTACTCTGGAGGTTTGGTTGGTTGGTTGGTTGGTTGGATGTTGTTTCACCAGGGGGAAAAGCCTGACTGTTTCAGTGCTGCTTTGGAGCCTGACTGGAATGATGGAAACAGATTAATTGTTCAGTTATCCAGAATTCCTGTTTTAGTTCTGACAAAAGCACTGTTTCAATAAAATAATTGATGTGTTGCTCCCTGTGTTGGACAAGCTTAAGGGAACAATGTTTATACACCCATAAAAGCAAACACAAAACATTTCTTTGCCAGGGCAGCAGTTGTTCCTAAGGCAGGTAATGGTTTTGAGGGTTAGAAACAAAATATTTCAAACACTAGAAACGGCTTCCAGCAGCAGAAGTAGGAGGAAAAAAAGCCCAATTTCCTAGAGGATGCAGTTTGCTCAGAACATTCAGGTGTGTAACAGGGAGGGGTGTTATGTTCACACGGTGGAGAGATTGGGATTTCAGAAAGCCTCTCCTCCCTGTGTGCTGGGAGTGCAAGCCCATGACAAATCCCTCTCCAGCTCCAGTCCACTCATCTTGAAGTGAAATATGGCCCAGCCTGCACAAGGAGCAAATACAAATATTTCATTTGGGTGTTGGAATGGATTAAATCCAGCAATCCCTCTCCAGCTGGAGTCGGGAGAAGTGAGGCAGCCCTTGTTCCTCTCACCAGAGCAGGGGGCCCTCAATGAGATGTTCAGTTTGAAATGAAAACATTTCAGAGCAGTAACAAAAGCAGCCCCCACCACAACAATTGTGTAGGATTAGTCCCAAGCCTGGTGGGAAAGGGGAGGTATCTTTTCCCAGAAGTCTGGTTTTTGCTCTCTCCTGAGAAAATTATATATACAAAAATCTGTTCCTTAGGGAACACACAACCAGTCAATTCACACTCTAAAAACATTTCTTTAACTTTAATGTTAAAATCCTGCATTAATTCTGTTTCTAACGGGGACCCTTTGTGTGATTTGTCAAGATATATAGATTTGTAAAGGCTGAAATCAACATTGGAACAGGATCTAATTAATTTTTTTAATAGATTAGAAACCAGAGGGGACCACTGTGCTCATTTAGTCCACCCAACCTTGTACATAACACAAAACACAGGTAGGACTGAAATGTTCCCACTGATTAAAAATGTTTCCACTGATTAAAAATCCTGAACAAACATTGTTAGGTTGTTTTAAATCTTAATTCCACTTAAAATGTTACATTATAAAAGTGTTTCCAGACTGAATTTGCCTATTTTAACTCTGCACTTTCCAGCTTTTGCATTTAGTTTGACAATTTGTAGGATTCATTTTATGATTTTTGTTCCATACAGAGGTTGATTACTTAGGATCTATTAAAGTAATCCTTAATCCCCCTTTTTTTATTGTTTGTTAAACAAACAGGTCATACCCTTGAGACTTGCATTAATGTGCTTTTTCTCAAATAATAACTCTCCACCTTTAAACCTGTGATTCATCCACGCCTGGTTGGAACTTTCCCTGCCAGAATTAAACACTGTCATCCCCACGGAGTTGTAATTCCAGGTCCAACCTGATATTCCCTGTTTATCCATCCAAGGCAAGAGCTGTCTGTGCTTTGTGGTGTTATCTTGGGGCTGCCATTTGTCACAGGCTCCACCATCCATCCCAAATCCATGTTCTGGATCCCTGCCTGGGCTCTCTCCAGCTCCAGGACACCCCAAACTCGGTGGCTGCCACCCCTCTGCCCTGTGTTGTCCCTTCACCCCATCCTCCATGGTGAACTCACTGCTTACTTTTATGTGCATCCCTTTTTTAACAGATTTACTTATCAATGGCTGTGATTGATTGATTGATTGATTGATTGATTGACTGATTGATTTGTAGGAGGATTAATTACCTTAACAACTCCCATCCCCTTTACATGCTGGAGCTTCTAATAAATATTTCTTTTACCAGAAGAGATGGGCATATTAAAACTCAGAAAATAACTGTACCAATAGCTGCACTTGTCCCTGCATATTGAGTACAGCTTTAATTATTGTAAAATTTAATCTAAAATTTAATCCACGAGCTCTTCCTGCCTCCCCCTCTGCTCAGAGCCTGAGCACCCCCTCTGTGTGGGTTTCCTGGGGAGGGCTGTGATGCAGAGCAAAGCTTTCAGTGGGCTTCACGTCTGGAATTGAGCTGGGAGGTCGATTTATCAACGCCAAAAATGCACCTGATAGATTCCCAAGATGAATTCTGACGTTGGGAAAGGCTTGGGAGCAGTTCCTGCACCATGAAGATGTGCTGTGACACCGTTCCTCTGGGGCTGGTGTCATTAGGTCCTTGGTGAAGAGCAAACTGAGAGAAAGCTCCTTGTTCCACCCTGGCCTGCCCTAAAGGAGCCTGCAGCCAGGATCTTCCACCAGAGACAGCACTGCCATTAAACAGAGCTATTTCTTAGTGGAAAAAGAGAAATTCAGGTCTATATTTCATTTTCTGAGCGATATTTACATTTCTTTGAACTATTGGTTTCCACTGGATTATGTATATATTTAATTTTCATGTCTATAACTTTTATGTATATATATTTACATATAAATCTCAATAACCTGCTCTGCAAAACACTGTTCCTGTCACTGCAGCTCCTAAAATTAGACAGCATAAGGTACATTCAGGTTTAAGTTTGTGGAAGCCAGTCCTGTCACCTACTCTGATCATCATTCACACTATAATTAGATTACCCCACAGATTGAATTTCAAGTGGTTTCCACAGCAAACAGCAAATAATCCCTCCCTCTGCTCCCACCACCAGCATCCAAACCACCACTATTGGGAAAAACAATACAACCCAGCAATTTCTGTGTCAGTGAAAGATCAGACCAGGATTAACCCTCTCTGTGACCCTTTAGTCATTATCCAGAGCAGAGACACCCAAAGCTTTGTATCCCATTATTCAGAGTGTGCAAGCAGTAGGGAAATAATAAAAATTCCTAATAATTCCAAGATTAATCCAAGATTTTTTTTTTCCCAGCACGTTTGAGCACAGCAAACATTCATAAGGAGCTGGGGAAACCCTGTTTTGACATAATGTTTATAGGAAACTCTGGCATGATCAAAGGGCAAACCTCTGAGGGGAAAATTACCACTGATGTCTCCAGCAGATGAAGAGAAAATCAAGCAAAAATGAGAAATATTGTACAGCCCATTTTTTAGTGAGGGTGTTTGACCTAATATTCTAATGTGCTGAAGTACAAAAGCACAAGGGAGGGGAGAGCAGCCTGCAGAGGAAAGGAGATGAAGTAGAGTCAACAAAACTGGAAGAAATCTTGTTTTTCCTGGTGTTTTCTGGCTGGGAGGGACTGAGAGGTGCCAGAGCTGCTTCTCATGACGGGCCTTCAAGCCCAAACTTTGACCTTAGTGATCTCCGGGTTTTGTTATCATGTGAGGAATAAAAACACTGATAGGAAAATTGAAAGTGTGCACTTTGGAGCATTTTCTGTTTCTGTCACGGTTTAACCCCAGCCAGCAGCTAAACCCCACAAAACTGCTGCCCTCTTCCCCCACAGAGAGATGGGAGAGAGAATTGGAGGGATAAAAGCAAGGAAAACTTGTGAGAAATCCTTAATGTCGTGTAAGGACAAAAAGAAAGATGTTAGGGACAGAAAGTGACTCCTTGAAAGCATCCCAAGAGGGTGAAATCCTTGATTTCTGCATTTCTCAGTAACTAAAAGGACACTGACAGCCAGCCCAGGAGCTTCCCAGTCCACCACCGTCCCCAGCAATTTTCCAAATCTCTGGGTACTTCCTATTTCACATCCTGCCTAAAAATAAACATCAGTGATTACTGACCATTTTTTCCTGGAAAATTACAGGAATTCTATTTTTGAGTATAACCAGGGAAGGGAGATGGGGAGGATTCAGCAGGCGACAGGAGCACACGTTTCTCCTGTGAGCCTCGGAGCTGCTGCTGCTGCCAGACCCCAATTTCTCTTCTGGATCCCAGGGAATAGTGTCATTTTTAGGAATCTGCCATATAGTCTGTGAAGATCCTGCTCAAAAAGTCTTTTCCATGACTGGATTTGGGTATCAAGTAAGTTCGAGCAAATATCCCAGCCACTCCTAGTGCTATTAAAATATTCCATAAAATACTGTTATTTTTCATCCATTTGAGCCTTGAAAGAGCAACATTTTCATCATAACCTGAAAAATCCTTATTCTACCAGCAAGGGAAGAAAGAGACTTATTACTCCTGCTGTCTGAATAAATCAAGCCTAATGAAATATTTGGGTTATAAGAAAGAACAGATTCCAAGATCGAAGTTATCGATTTACACTTTGAGGTTAAATTCCTCCCTTCACCTTGGCCTGGGGTCTCCTCAGCTTATTCTTGCATTTAAGAGTATTGGCAGTTGAATATCAATCCATAGCCTCAAAATCATTTGATAAAATACCAGATATCACCACGGTTAGACAAAGAGAGATGGGCAGGTTGGATTCAGCAGGAAACCGTAGTGTGGTGTCATAAAAAGTGCTGGACCAGGTCTGGTGTGATTATGTGTGTGTGGAAATAACATTTATTTTAACAATATTGTTAATTTTCAGTGGCCTTCTCCTAAATTTTTCCCAGCACACTTCATTTTAAGCCATACTAATAAAAAAATAGAAATCTCTCTTTTTAAACATTTTTAAAGTTCCTTTTTGTGTTACACTTTTATTCTTCTGAAAGCTTTTGAAAGCAGGCAGGTGACACTAACAGGTCCTACAAATCCCAAGCCCCAGGATGCTCTGCCAGCTCTGGGAAGGGGAAATGTTATTTATCCCTAGAAAAACTAGATGGGATCCCAAATCCATGGGTGCCTTTTCCATTCCTTTATCCTATGTTCTATATTCTTTCTCCTATATCCTATGTATCCTATATATATCATATATTATCCTATATTTATTTCTAGATTTGGTAACTGTGTTCTTTAGTGGTGAGAGATGCAAAGTGACAAGAGGCAGACAAATCAGATGAGCTGAAAACTCAAGCGAGAATAGAACGGAGCACACAAAGATAATATTTTTTAAGGCTTTGTGAAAAATGTTTCGGATAAAAGGAAACGGGCAAAACTTGTCTCCCTGCCAGTTTTACAACTGCTGAAACAAATCTTTGCAGCTTTTTCTATAAAGTGAAGCCTTTGAAATATTTCCTCCTATGTTTTAGGGGAATTTGTGAGGCTTTGATTGTCCCACTAAAGCTGTGAAGCACTTTGTCTGGTTATTATTGCCTTTCCCTGATGTTCCACTGGTAGACACATAATAAATTTCAGTTTTGTTACCAACTTATCACAACCTGTTTATAGAGAGTAGTTTCAGAGCAGTGAGAACAAAACCAACAGCCTCATACAGAGTCCAGGCAGCACTTGAACTGGGGACCTATATACTCTGGCTATGGGCAGGACTGAATATACTGGGAGAAAATAAAAATAAAAACCTCCAACCACTTTTAATTTCCTTATACTTCAGGAAGTTGGAAGTTTTATGTCCCTCTGAGCCATTTCAAAGGATGAAATTTACTGTGGGCTGTATTTCTGCCAGAGATTTGCTTGTGTTCACGGGGATAAAGGAAAGTTTTTGGGTTGGAGTGGCTTTGATCCTCACAGGGCCTTCAAACATTCCAGAGCCAGAGCTCAGGGGGAGCAAGAGGAGCCTTTCCCTGAGGCTGCTGCTCCTGAGATCTCACACCCTTCCAGGAAAATTACTTTTTCATCTTTACAAGTGATTTTTCCTGATCAGGTCAAGAATCCAGAAGAAAAGATTTCTGGATTTAAAAAAAAAAAAAAAAAAAAAAAAAAAAAAAAAAAAAAAAAAGGAGGGAGGGAACAAAAAAAAAAATTTTTGTATATAAAAAAAAAAAAAAAAAAAAAAAAGACATATGAACAAAGCAGGAGAGAGGTTACCGAAAATACAAAAATGTATATGGAAAGTCTTTCTTCCCCGTGTTAAGGAAACTCAAAGCTTTCATTTTGACCCAAAAGGACACATTTACTCTCTCATTCACTGTCCTGCATGTGAGTAACTTCTGAGCCATACAAAGAAATTCCAGAAATTATTGTCTTGAAAAAAAAAAAGTTTAATTTTGAAGAAAATTTACTCCTATTTTTCCACCTTCAGTTTCGAGTTCTTGCAAGTGACTCATCATCTTCACCAGAGTTTACATCCATTGTTATATTCAGAAACAGTAATGGAAACACCTTTTTAGCAAACTAAAAGGCAACAGTAGATCATGGAAAATATCAGTAACCAGAGACTCACCTTGGCAGGCATCTCTCTCTCTCCAGCTCGCAAGCTGACAAGCTGTCATTGAATTTCAAAACTGAAAACAGGAGTATTTGATTCAGCTGCCTATTGAAAATAAGCCTGGGATACAAATTGTTGGGGTTGGTTTAATTTTATTACAAACATTGCAAATGACAAGAAGTAGTCTCGTTCCTTTCCATATGTGCAGCAAAGGCAGTTCTGTCCACGCGGATTTAACTCCCCCCAACAGATGAGTCAAACCATTATTTTCAAACAGCAGATGAGAACATCTATTAAGGAAATGTCCAAATATTGTAAGAGCCTTTGAGTGAGAATAAAACTAAAGTCTGGAGCTGAAATGCAGAGGATTGCCTGGAAGACAACACTGGCAGTGCTTTGTGGAGCAGGGAAAGCTCAAATTCAGTTGTCAGAGGCTGAGGGATCAAAACCATCAGTGGTGACTCGTGGGCTGGGCAAAGTGAGCTCCTGAGCCCTGGAAGATCTGAGGGCTGGAGAAAGAAATGGAGCTGGGAAGGGGCTGGAGCCCCAGGAGGGGCTGAGGGAGCTGGAAAGGGGCTCAGCCTGGAGAAAAGGGGGATCAGGGGGGACCTTGTGGCTCTGCACAACTCCTGCCAGGAGGGGACAGCCGGGGGGGTTGGGCTCTGCTCCCAGGGAACAGGGACAGGAGGAGAGGGAACGGCCTCAGGTTGTGCTGAGGGAGGTTTAAGTTGGATATTAGGAAAAATTTCTCATGGAAAGGGATGTCCTGCCCTGGTAAAATCTGCCCTGGTAAAACCCTGTCCTCATCCCTCGAGGGATTGAAAATCTGCGTGGATGTGGCACCTGGGGACATGGGACAGACTTGGCAGAGCTGGGTCAGTAGTTGGACTTCAAGATTCTGGAGGTCTTTTCCAACCTAATTCAGTGATTCTATGGATCCAAATCTTGGATGTGGCTTTGCCTTTCCTCATAAGTGAGATAGGTTGAAGAGCCTGGACTGACAGGGTTCCCTGCTGTCCCAAGGGCCTGGCAAAGAGTCTGCACAGGCACATCCTGAGGAAAGGAGAGGCATGAAGAGAAATAAATGTTTAAAGAGTGAAATAAAATTATGGTGTGATTGCCACCTCAAATTTGGAAGTGGGAGTAAGAAGCCTGGGTGGAAATAATTCAGTGTTTGGTGGGAAGTAAGGAAAATGGAAAAGCAAGAGAGGGAAATGTAACTGCTGCAAGACATCAGGTGACCAAGAAATGCACAAAGAAAGAACAAAAAAAGAGATTGAAATATGAAAGCAGAAAACCTCTGAAAGGCTTGCAGGGGGAGAGCAAACCTGAGAACAGAGGAAAGAAGGAAGGGCACACATGGACTTACTATGAGTTGTATTTGAGGCAGGTTCACCTATAAAGCCAGGCACTTCAGACAGAATGTATTTTACAGGCATGTAAACATGTGCTTCCAAAAGGCACTGAGAAATTCAAATTAATGTTCACCACAGTTAATCCCCTTTTTAAGAGGCACTCTTCTTCCGTGCTGCTTTTCTGCAGCTTAGTCCTTGTTTCATCATCAGAAGGCAGAAATGGAAGCTTGAAAGGTCTGCAAACCCCATTTTTCCAGGTGGTTGTGGAACACTGATCTGAAGTGAAGCTGAGAAGTTTCGTGGGAGGAATGGAAACCTTTCAGTGCACGTTTTAATTTACTCCCCAGCGCCAGAGAGTGGCTGTTCCAGGGAAGTGGCAAAGGGGAGAGGAGAGGAAATGAGGAGCAGCAGAGGTTACCCAGCACCACGTTTTGGAAGGAAGCTCAATGTGGTGTTTAATTCTGTTTTCAATCAGCTGCAGGGGAAGGCAGTGGTGGGGAAATGTAGTCAGAAATTCAGTGCTGGGATTTGGGAGATTCTGTCCCCAAGAATATGAAGCCGTGTTGGTAGAAATTGGGCATTTCCTGCTGACAGTTGGTGATGTTACACAATTCTAGGAGAATATCAAATTAAAAGCTGCCATTCCTTGCTTTGTCTGGCCACCATCTGTGTCCTCTACCTTTCCTTGCAGGAACATAAGAGAACTTCTTAATTTCATAAAATACAAACCTTAAAGAGCACTACCTCAAATTTACACCTGAGAGATCCTCTTCCTACAGGAACAGCTGTTTAAATACAGGGATTTTTAAAATTCTAACAAAGCTTTTCATTTTAATGAACTTTTAAATATCTGTCTCTCATGGATCTTATTCATGGTGCAACCTCCAAGTGAATTTTCTGTACAACTGGAAATGCTCAGATGTTTAACAGTTGTTTTTCCTAGGAATAAAGTAGTCTACATACAATAATTTCCACAAAACCCTCTCAATTTTGAAAGGGAAGAACTTTAAACAGGTTCCTCCTCTCTTTTCATATTGTTTCTTCTAAAGAGCAACCCTTCCATGGCTCCCAGTCCATGGGTTGGTATTTGGAGATCTCCCTCTTGATGCAGTTCAAAACAGAGACAGAAGAAGTTACAAGAATGGGACATAATTCAAATTTCCTTATCAAAGGAAGTCATATGTAACTTCCACTTGTAAATGTCAAACATATAATGAATTTANTCTTCTTGTTTACATTTCCCAGCATGGAGCTTCAGTGGTTCAGTTTCTGATGAAGCAGTAACACAAATTCCCCCTCCTGAAAACTACCCAATACTTTCATTTTTAGGACTGCTCAATTTGGCCTAGATTACATGGTCGTGAAAGTTTGTGACTCATGCACTTCCTCCCACTCACAGAAATAAAACAGTAGTAGAAAATATAAAGAAAAATGCCACTGTGATGAAATCCATCAGGACACAACGAATCCAGAGGATTTTGGTTGGTGCAGGGCTCTGTGGAGCATCCATCCTGAAAATAAATCGTGATTAGGGCAATTTCCATTGAAAACAAATCTCAAATATCATATCCTGGCATAGTATCAACTACACAGTCTCAATCGCAAATTTAGTCTCTGGAGATAAGAAAAGCATTGAGCACATTTATCCAACAATTTCTGAGTGCCTGGGATGAACTTTATTAATGGCAGAGAAGGGAAGGAATGGAACCAGCAATAACATCCATGAGCACAGTATTTACTCTGTCTCAGAACCAGCTGGGCTGACAAATTTTACCAAAGACACTGGGAATTTAAAACACAGTATTAATAGTTTTATGGCTATAAAAACATTTTTCTCTCCCTTCACGCCCTCTTTTTTGTTTCTGATGGAGCCCTGGTTTGTTCCAGGGAGTAATTCTGGTTGAGATATTGTGGAAGTTTGTGTTTTTCCAGGTCATGGGGAGGAAGAGGGGTTGCAGAGGAGATAAAACAGCCTCAGAGGATGACTAAAAGGGCAAGTGCCATGTGCCTTCCTGTCTACTTATTCTTTTACTTACCTGTTAGGGAAGGTACTTCCTCCTTCAAGGTCTCAGTGGGGTTCAGGACCTTTTTCCATTTCCAAACATCCCACTTCAACAAGTTAAGATTAAAAGCTATAGTTCCATTTGATGTCTTCCTGCAGCCAAGACTGTTAAGAAATAACAGCTTTGAAAAGTGGCCCTTGAAAGCTGAAACTGATACCACACAAAAGGGCAGAAGGAGCTCACAAAATACTTTACAGGAACATTGGGGGGAAAAAAAAAAAGGTGAAATCGTTCCTTCAGCATAAAGAAGGACTAAGCTGCAGTGCTCCCTCTCTCGTGTCTATCCAAAAGTGATGTAATATATGAAATGTGAATATTCACAGCAGGACCTGAGTCCTCGAGAAGGTGTGAAATCATCACTGTGACTCTCATACAGACCAGTGGGACAGTTCCAGACCTCGTATGATAAAATCCCATCTCATCCAAACTCAGTGTGGAGTTTGGGGCTCCTGAAGCAGCCCCAAGCTTGGCTGGAACATTTCAGAGTGATGGAGACCCACGTGCAGCACGGCCCAGAGGGTCAGAAGTGCAGCCAGGGCTTGAAGGGCTCGTTAGCTCTGGCTCAAACTCGTTATTTCTCCTGACACCAGAGCAGGCTCCTGTCCAGGAGCCACGGGTTGGAAGCACCCAGCTCCTAAATGCTCAGCAAAGAGCTGAGGCAGAACATCCTGCACCTAAATGTCTCAAATGCTCCATTATTTATGACCAATGCCTTGAGGCCTGCCGGGTACACAGCAGGAATTTATGACACGCACGAGCAAGAGTTGTTTCAAGTCAATGGGTGCTCCACGAGGCCCTTTGGAGCAGAACACAAGACAAAAAACATAATAACAAATAGCACAAATAACAAAAATAACTCCAAAAAAAAAA
>VXAX01006279.1:105220-144220 GCA_013399835.1 Leptocoma aspasia
GTTGCTTCATTTCCTGAAACTGATATTGGTCATAATACCATATCCCACAATAATTTATAGTTAAAGGCATTTAAACAGGCAGCTGCTGTGTCCAGGCTGGAATCTGGGAGGAATATCCTGAGCTTTATTTAGCCTGAGAAGGTGTAAGAAAGCCTGGCTGCAAAGGTTCTTCTCCAGTTTCTCTCAGTTAAGGACTTTGCCAGCTGGATCCTGCTGCTTTCTTCAGGGATCAGCAGAAGGAATAATATTTACCCAGGCTAGAACTTGCAAAGCAGTTTCCCTTCGCTCTGGCTCAGGGACACTTTGCAGTCACTGGATTATGGACTCGTGTGTGTGATCTGGGAGTGAGAACTGAGCACAGCAGGGCATAATGAACTTCCCAGAACCAGCTGATTAAAAAGGGAGTTGGAAGGATTCGAGTCTGCACATCCCTCAGACTCACCGTGCTCATCAGAGGAGCCCTTTCTTTCCTTGCTGTGGGAATCTCACTAAGGCTCAAATGCCACAAAGTCTGCATTTTTGCACCTTACTAAGGAACAATTATATGAGAAATTTTCTTTATTTCAATTACATGACCATCTAAATAAATTATATGAGAAATGTTTAGTTACCTGTATTTTCAGAAGCCGGTCACTATTTTCTCACATGTGTGCCATCCAAGCAAAGCCTTACAAAACCTTCTGCTGTCACTACCCCATCATTCCCCTGGGGACCACACCAGCACCCCAAATTGAGATTAACCTGGCAGCCAGTGTGCTGCAATGGGAAAATGAGCATAGGTGTGAATATCAGCCGTGCTGGCCTTCAGGAATCATGTGAGACACCTGGCTGTGCTGGCCTGGCTAATGCCACAAACACTTCCTGGCACAGGGGAGCACAGGAGGGCCAGGAGCTCCTCATCGACATTCCTGCTAATTAGGAGTGTCTTCCTGTCCAAGTGGGGAAGAGGAAAAACAGCAAAATGTTTTCTTCCAAAATGTGAGGGGGGAAAAAAAAGAGAAAAGGTTCATCTGTTTGGTTTAGACGTTTAAGATCATCCAGCCATCAGATGTGCAGAAGCACCACTTACTCCCAGAGCTACCCTTGGGGTGAAACTTTTAGGTTGTCCTTGTTTGATGCTGAGCTGACTGTTTCCATAATTCTCAGAGGTTTTGTGCTGCAGCTGCAGGAAATCTGCAAGAATTCAGGTTTTTTTGCTGTTGCATTCCCTCCAAGGCCATTCCCCCTCCTGGCAACACTCCATAAAACCCCATCCCATGGAAACCAGCTGATTGCCAGTGCTGCCCTACAGCCACCAGGAATCCCAAAAGCCAATAATAGGGATTCACATTCCCTCTCTCCTGCCTCTAAACCAGCTTTTAAAAGAAAAGGGGCCAAACTGGAAACGAGCATCAGCAGTCCCAGCCAGGGTGAAGCCAATCCACTCATACTGGGAGGGCCAGGCCTCCCGTGGATTTCAATTCCTCCTGCACAGGGGCAGCAGAGGGGGCAGCAGAATTATCATTACTTTTCATTCATATTAGGGGGCACTGAGATGTGGGATTGTTTTTTTTGTCCCCTGGAGAAACGCACAACATAAGTCACAAACAGCTGAACAGGAGCATGGTGAAAGCTTGGGACAGTCCAAGCCAGGCTGTAGGACACTTGTTTTACAAAGGTAAATCCTAAAGCACCCTAAACATGTTTTCAGGAGGGTTAGCAGAGAATATTTGCCATTCTTGACTCCTTCAAAATACAACTTAACACTACAAAAGGATAACCTGTGTGGTAATGATGGAATTCACTCCATGAGTTTTCACTCTGCTATTCAGAACTTGCTCACAAAAATAAAGGGAATGTTTTCCAGGTACTTTATATCCTGAATATTTACCAAAACCAGTCAGATGATGAATTACATTTTTTGTGTGTCTGTATGATAAACCATTTGTAAAGGTAATGCTCTGTGAATATTAATAAAAATGCAGTGAGCTGGTATTGCTTCTCAGGCTATATTGATCATATTAATGAGAATGGTAATGTATGTATGTTTATTATGATTAACAGAGCTCTGTTCATGTTGCATTTTCCATTGGAATGAAATTAACTTTCTGTTTCTAAAGTTGCTGAAGATGAATATTAAATACAGAGAAATGATTGGTGAATAAGCTCTTCCAAAACCCTCTTCACGCCTATATCAAATTTAGTACATTTGCTATAAATTAATTTTGAAAACTACAAGTAATTGGCAATTGTGGATGGAAAAACCCAAAGGGGGAAGAACCTGATCTAAGTAATAACAAGTACAACCAAGAAACTTCCACTTAAAAACACATCTTAACAAAATAATTTACCATAAATGAGCTGCTGTGCCACTACCAGGGTAGAGAGAATCCAGCCTGTAATTTCAGAGCATATGCAAAGAGAAAACATAGCTGCAGGAATGAGACAAATTCTGTTTAGACCAGAGTTTAAACACAGGTGGTTTGAGTTTGATTTTTGTTTTGTTTTGTTTTGTTTTTCTATCTGGCATTTCTTTTCTGGGAGCAATTCAAAGAATTGTATTTCTTCACAGCCTTAAGACTTGCTCCTGCAAATGGTAAAAAGGGTAGAAAAGAAAAAAGATTCTTTCTAAGATCTTCAGTGAAGCTCATGTTCCTGATCTAGCTGAAGATGTCCCTGCTCATTTCAGGAGGTTGGATCTTCCAAAGCCCCTTCCAAGCCATACTATGTGACGATTTTCTCCAAACAAAATTAAGGCCTTCTCTGAATAAATCTTGTCCAAGAAAGGTGATTTGACGAGATAAAAACACAAAACAGAGACCTGTCCTGAAGATGCACAGCCCAAACCCTTTCCAGGACACACCACCAGGCCCCAATGCCAGCACTGAAGTGACAAAACTGGAATTACTGAAGCAGAGATGATTAAGCAGTACCAGAAGATGAAAGAGCAGAGGTTTAAGGAATTGATAAAAGATGATTGAATGGAGGATTTCATGCAAATGAAACTATTTTTTTTCAATACAAACAAGTTTCTGTAATTGATCACCAAAGATTATCCCTCCAAACCCAAATGGGCAGCGACAAGTTTGTGCAGGGAATTGGATTCCTGTCTGCTCACTGCAGATATCCCCACAATACTTTCACTGCTCTGTATGAATATTATTAGACTTTGAATTTGGTGCAAAGAACAGGGAATTTTACAACCTATTCTGGGCACTGCAATTCTCATCATGAAGTTATTAGTGAGAAGGAATGAACAGTAATTGTGAGGGAACAACAAGGTTATAATCATAACTTGTTCCAAATTATACTCCTGATATCTCCCTTTTGCTCTGACTGGGAGCTGCTTTTTAACTTGGGAAATTTTCAATATTAAAGCCAAGAAGGAAATTACTGGGCATTTCTTTGAACAGTAAACTTCCTAGAAATGCAGAGATTGTCATAATCAGCAGGTTCACGGGCTTCAAAGTGCTGTGTTCACCTGACAGTTCTTTCAATCATTTTTTAGTAAAATACATCTGTAGCCATCCAGGCATTGTGTAATCCCCCCACACACCTGTAAATTATAATGTGGGATGTCATGATTTATTTCATAGCATAAAAGCTGTTAAATGAATACTGACAGCACCATTAGCATCCTGATCTTGAACTGAAGTGCAAGTCAGCTCTGCTTAAGTCATCATTCTCAGGAGCCACAAATAAATGTGCACTTAAAAAAGGTGCCTTGGATTAATCAGAGCTGAATTAGTCAAGAAAAATCAGTGAAGAAGGGAGCAGGTCAGGAAATGACAGCCTGAAGCGTTTATTCCAACACTGGTTCTTGAAGCAGCCAGTGCCAAAGAGCCCAGAACACAAAAACATGGGCTGAAAGCTTGATTAATTCAGAATTAACTGAGAGATATCAATACTGCTTCAGCATCTTGTGCTCTGAGTGCTCCCACCCACACCTCTTGCCTTGTTCCCTCTCTTGGGAAGCAGAATCCAAATGGGCTCCACTCCCTGGACTCCTCTTTGCTGTCTCCTTCCAGGAAGAGTCCTGGTGAAAAGTCAAGTAGAGAGAACAAAATGAACTCAGCTCAGAGTTAATTTATCCCACCAAGAATCATCAATTACTGTTGCTCTGCCCTAAATCCCAGATTCCTTGATATCAGTTTCTAAGAAAGAAAATGGCTCCTTTTGTTTGCACTGAAATAAAATGTTTAGTTTCTATTCTTAACCTCTTCTGAGCTAATGGTGATCTGTGACTGTTTGAAATACAAATCTACTTATTCTCCTAAAATCCATGTTCGGTTTTGTTTGTTCCCTAATGTAACACTGCCCATTTTGTTGTTCTCCTACACATTTAAACCTTTTTCCCCCCTCATACTGACACTGTCACTTCTGGAGGTGAAATCTGGATGCCTGTCCTTAGAGCCTTATGAATTCTGTTGTATTATAACTATTTATCACAACTCTTTTAATACCAACAGCTGTGCTCCTTTCACACGCAGAGCTGGTTTTATAAAGGGTCAGGCCCTCTGTACCTCTTCCCAGTTTCCACAAGATTTCAGATTGTTCCCATTTGGCCCTCTACAAACAGGACCCACCACGCCTCCAGAATGACAGTTCCTTCTTAATGAGGAATAATTGTTCTCTCCCCCAATACAGATCTTAGCCCAGTTTAGACATCATTTCTACCTTTACTTGCACGTTTATCCCAGTCATTTGTTCCAGTCTGTTTGTCCATCTAAAGGGATCAAAGGCATTCAAACTAAAGCACAAACCACTCAACCCCTCAGCCTGGCAGGCTGGTTAGTTCTAGAGTCATCCCTAATAATTCATAGCTTCTGTGAGAATCTCCAGATTCAAAAAGTTGTTTGAATATGATCATTTAATAAGTTTTTTCCCTTTGATGAACCCAGAACACCTCAAAAAGGGATTGTTTTTTTCTTCAAATGAGGGTAAATGAAATTTATCTAGCTTTTTTCCCCTGTTACTTCCAAAAGGACACATCAGTCATTCCAAACTAACACACTTAAGCTGAACAACTATTAAATTAACCCAAATCATGCTGTATTGTGTACTAATTTATTTTCTCATTTAGAGCTCCAAATGGGACCCTGACAAATGGAATAAGATGGCCAGTATTCACCAGTACTGAGCAGAAATATTTGACACTGAACACCAACACTTCTGAGGTACTGACAAAGCTACGAGCTCAGCAGTGTCGATTCTGGAAACACTTTTTCCCCAAAGTCGTGGAAATGACAGGTAACAATCCTTTTCTAGATGCTTTTATATCAAATTTTTATGCAAGGATCATTTGCTGGATGTTAATGTGATAACTGCGTTCAGATCTTTATGTTCTTGTTTGTAACTGAGGTGTTCAGTTGGGTAAAACTGAATTGGTGTTGGATCAAACTGTCCCTGCTGTGTTGAGGGTGGACCCCAGAACGTGCCCTGTGCTTTGGGGTCACCACCCTGCTCTGTACCAGGACAAAACCTGGGGACACACCAAGGGCCACAGCTTTGTGATATGGAGTTTCTCTGTCCCAAAATTCAAATGCAGCCACAATGTGAGACACTGAGTGCTGAAACCTCTGTTCTTTGGTACCCCCTGAAAGAGTCTTGGTGCCACCAGGGTTCCTGGAGTGAGCAGGAAAATCAGTGCTAAAGTTTTAAAGTTTAGAGTTTGCACTGGGAGTTCTGGAGGCTTTAGATGTTCTGTATAAACTGTGGGACGTTACAGGATGTTATATTTGGATTATATTATCTATTATTTATGGGATTCTATTTTATGCAACTGATCCCCCGAGGATATGAAGTGCACTGCCACTGCCAAGAGGGGATTCTGGTTTCCAGCTCACGTGAGAGCCCTGTGTTTTATTTCTGGAGTGTCGTTGCTGGCAACCCAGAGGCTGCAGGATTTGCCCATAGAAAACAGAACTGATTTGTGCCTGGCCATGCTTACAATGGATTTATGAGATTTCACTGCCAAGAAAAGTATAATTGTTTGAAACTTTAAGGTCAGCTGACACAGAATACCCAAATTTTTTTAAGACCAATGGCACTGTTTTACCAAAGCCCAGCAATAGATGAAGCCTCTGTGCCCTGGATTTCAAAAGGAATTGATTTTATAAAGTGATGTTGCAGCTCTGGAATCACATTCTGCAGCCTGACTGAGGGAAAGTCTCGTTTCAAAAATGAGATACACTTTTAAGATGTTAATTAGTAATTTAAAATCTTTATCTAAGGCTCAGTTTGAATGCTCGTCTTAAAAAACACGTAAGCCTTAAAAATATGTAAACTGTCATGGTGCACAGATGATTCCTTCTGAAATAATTTATTCCTTCCTCATTTGAGTCTGTGACTGTATTATGGCTCAACTTTTATCCCCTCTCAATTCAACAGATGTTTTTCAATTAAATCAAGAGAGGCGAAATCAGTAGGTAAAATGAATAATTTATGAAGCCTACTGTGTGATTTTAAAATCACAGCGTTCCCAATTACGGCTGGATTTCGGGGAGGTTTCAAAGATTCTGACAACTTTGTGCTGAGCCAGGAGAACTGAACTCTTTTACATATTCCTTTAACCTGGCTGGGGAACCCTAGGGACAGCTGTGGATCCTACAAATGGGCTGAGCTTAACAAAGCCCGCGTGGGGCAGGAGGGAGCGGATCGCCAGAGCTGAACACGTGCTGGAGGAGGGAAGAGCTGCTCTGCCTGGTCCTGGGGGGTGAGGGATGATGAAGCAACACTCAGGACCTGCCAGCAGACATAAATGCATTGCCGCGCCGCATTCGGTAATTCGCAACGTAAATTTACATAATTTAATTAAAAAGAAATTCACGAGCGTATTCTTAGCAAAAAGAGAAGAATCGTCGTGTCTGGATCCAAATATAGAAGTGAGGCAAGAATGTTGTCAACAAGTGGCACTGCCTTGTCTTGTATCATCTGTCAGCCCTTGAAATGTTGCAATAATAAAAACAGAGTATTTCCATTATGTTCCCCGTACAATGTTATCCAATTCTGACAGAAAACCCTTGAAAATCCTGTGTACAAATGTGATATAATAGCTTATATTGAAATAATTCTCTTCACTGAAATATTATTTTGCATTTTCTCCCTCCTTTTATGCTCAAAGGACAGTGCACACCATTAATGCAGAGATTTCCTCTTGTTCTGAGGGTCTCTCCTTTCTATTCCTCCTTTCATTGAAATATTCTTAACAAAAGAAGGTTGCTTTAACATGAGGTGATATAAGATGACAGGGAACAAGTAAGGAATTTTTATGTTCTCGTTGTTACAAGTTCAAGTAGGGTTCAGATAGGCAAAGTAGAATTCTATCAGAACACAAAGAGGATAATCAAAACAACTTATTTTGCCGAAATTATGATTTTTCAGCATCAAGTGATCAGGATTTGCCATGGATGTGCTTGGTAACCCCTTACCTAACTCCTGACCCACTCTTAGCCCAAGCCTTGCCACCCACTGAGGGATTTCAAAGCCTTTAAAGGCCAGCTCCAAAAGTGTCCTGGATCTGAACCAGCCTGTTCCCATCACAGGCTGGGTAAAATAACTTCCCTGAGGCAGTTAAATATATCAGAAATATATATCTTTACTGTTAGATAATTCACATTTTCCTCAAGCAATCCTATCAGATATTTTTTTTAAAAATTATTATGGTCGAGGGGTAGGAAAATAATAAGGAAAAAATAAGGGTCTCACAGTAACACAAGAGTTACAGCCATATATAAAATATGAGTTGACACCTCCAGAGTAATTTGTATGATTTTGGAAGGTTTCTCAATGTCTTCTCCTGGAGTTTCAATTCATAAATCCATCCATAATGACACAAGCCAGAACCTGGAGTTTTGTGTCCAGCTCGATGACAAACACTGGACAAGCAGCTTTGGGCTGTCAGTTCCAAGCAGACCCAATTCCCACAGGGATTTAACCCAATTCCCACAGGGATTTAACCCAATTCCCAAGGCCCTGAGCACACCCTGCACTGCCCAGCCCAGGACAAGTGGGAGCACTCAGCATTCCCCATTTCATTCTGGAACCAGAAGGGTTTCTGCTGCCTGCTGCTGGATCACACTGGGCGGGCAGTAAGCAGTAAGTGACTTTTAAGTAGCTTTTAGAGCAATCATATGTTAATTATAAAAGGATCTGTGTTAGACTTTACCTCCTCAACACAACCTTTAATGCATCTAAAGCCCTTCCTATTTATATGAGCCCGTTTCCTCTTGATTGTAGAACACTGCAGGCAGCCAAGCTTTCCATTTACTCTTCCATTACTATTTTAGTGTGCCTAATACATATTTTTCTATTTTATTTTATGTTACTGCATCATGTATCATCTATGAAGAAATCAAGCTTGGTCACATAAATACATTACTTTTTAAAACCACCCTAAAAAGATTTTTTTATGTGGAGGCAGAGAAATGTTCAACCTCTTAACCAATGAGCAACAGAATTTATTGTATTTGCTGTGATCCTCCAACCAGTATCTGGATTTTACAGAGATAAATACTCAGGGTGGTAAGAATATTAAAAAATTGACTAAATAGAAAATTCACCATCAGAATTAAACTAAATTTCCGCAGAGCTGGATACATGAAGAAATGTGAATTAATCACAAGTAACCTCACCACACCTCCCAACAAAGACTTTACTCATTGCACCTATGAGCAAGAAGTTTCTGTCCCTAAATCATCTGATTTCTTTCCAACATTTCATTCCATGTCATTGGACAGATAACAGCCCTTAGAATAATTCATCTCCCAGAGAGCTCTGTTGAAAATAAAAAAAATGAAAGAAAGGATTTTGTACTCCTTAAAAACACATGTGAAAATGAATATACTGCTGTGGCTAACAGAGCTTTGATATCCAGAGAGTGTGCTTAAACAATATTCAATATAGATATTATTTGTTTCCTCCTTTCTGGACGTTTGTGAAGAAACTCTCACCATGAGAACCTACAGCATAAACCTGTGGCATTTATCATACTCCTGAACCCAGAAACTTGCAGGTACCTGCAATCATGAGCTGTTGAGGATGGAAAAATTCATTCTAGCTTGTCATCCCTTATTAATTAACACCTATATGGCTTTTATCCCAATCCTAAATGCGGTTTTGTGTGTTAACATTAAGTTTAGCACTTTATTGGCACATCCAGCAGTTCAAAGGATGGGGTGGTGATAAATTTAACTTTGCTGTAACACCATTACAGTATGGGAGAGATGGAATGAGAGGAAATTCCAGCTAATTCTGCTGGCATTGCTGAAGAATCAAAAAAACCCCCTTTTTTAAAATTTTGATCTGTTAAACTGGAACCTTTCAGAGCACTGATTCATTGCCTGCAGAATCTGCCCTCTTCTCCTTTGGGCTTTGCACGGGGCTAAAGGGAATTAAGGTAAAGTTTGCGATTGCCCTGGTGGCTTCTAGAAAATTCCCTGTTTTCACTGTCAGCTGGCCCCGTGGCTCTGCAGGCACCCAGTGCTCTGAGCTGTAATTATTGGTCAGCCTGGACTCTGTAATCTTTTTCTTTTCTGCCTCCCAGCTGTCAGCTCAGCTGAGTCACGGGTGGTTGCCTCCCAGAGATTGATGATGTTGGTGATAATGGGATGCATTGACTTGTGACTTCCATTTGGATCTTATCACTGGGGGGAAGAAAAGCAAACAAATGGGAATCCAAGTTCTTATTTCAGTGTTTTCCGTCCCCCTTTTGTCTTTTAGATCCATAATGGTGGCTCCTCTGAATTTTTTGATGTCTTCTTTCTCTAGCTGGCTCACTTGTTCACCATAACCTTTAAAAAGGACTGAAAAGCCCCATAATTTATACTCCAGAATAATGACTTTTAATTCAAGATGTGTCTGTGGTAGAGATATTCCAGTGTCTTTGGGCAGACTTTAAACACCTCTACACCTGAATAATCAAAGAAGAGAGGTTTCTGAGATTCCTTTTTAATTCATAAGTGGAGGCTTTGCCTGAACAAATAGAACTGGGCACCCAAAATCAAGAATAAAATGAAAAACACAGTTCAGGCAGTTTTCTCCAAATAATACTGCTACTGCTTCATACACTGAATTACCAATCCATTTGACTCAATGTGAAAAATTTGGCTTTGCCTGAGACCCTGACTACATCTTTAAATTAAATATGTGTAAAGGAGAGTTCTTAGACTCAGGAAGGCAGAATGTTGTGCTTGTTTTGTCTCCGTGTTTCTGAGTTCTATCTGCATAGTTAGCAATGAAAATGAGATTTTATTGTTACCAGCACTTCCAAATCATCTCTGAGTTAATGGCAGTTGTGGCCTGCAGAAAAAAAAATTTAAAAGTATCTGAACTTTCCTTTGATCTCTGTTGTAACCAAGCTTATTTACAACTTTGAGCTGAGGGAGAAGGATGTGGTTAATTTATTGACATTTTTTCCCATATTCATTCTTCACACTTTTCTTTTTGACTGCATGTAAAAGTACAGGACTTCCCGGAGAAAAAGCATCTTGGTTTTATTTCTGGTCTCACTGGAACCAAGAAGTAAATCTCATTTCAAAGTCTCATTAAATTGCCATCTGGATTTCCAGACCAAAAAGGTTTGGAAACGTTGAGCTAAACTGCAGATAAGCGACCAAATTACTGGATGCTTCTCCAAGCTAAATCTCGGAATCAGCGAACTCTCTGTGCCGAACGTTTTCTCTGGCGATGTGCAAACCACACAAGTATTTCATTTTCACATCACCAGCTCCACTTGCAGCGCTGGCAGGCCATAAAAAAGGGGGAAGGGGTGTATTTATGGAGGGACAGGGCCGAGGCTCTGCTGCAGCAGAAGAAGATAAAAGCCAAAGGAGCATAAAGAACCCAGGGAGCCCTTAGCTCAGGAACACCAAGGTTCGCTGGAAGTGAGCCATGCCAGCCTGGGACAGCACCAGAGCTGGGTCCAGAATGAATAAAACATTCACAGATCATCAGTGGTTCCTGAACTTTAATGATGAGCATCAGTGACTGATAGAGCCTGCAGGTTTTATTCACCTTCTTGGCGCTGTCTGGGATGTCCCTGCAAGGCCACTGCCTTTCTCCATGGTGTTAATCACCTTTCGGGGCTGCAGGAAGGGATCCCTGCCCATGAAATACTCTGGAACCCTGTGAAATGCTGTGTTTTTATGACTCTTCTCAGCCTCACCCTCTGCTCCCATGCTGATAACAATAAATATTTCCTTGGGACTCAGGATTACTTGGAAAGGTAAAGGTGGGAATGAAAAAGAAAAGAGAAGATGGTTTCATGTTGGCATAGTGCACATTTGACAGTATCCTACTCCAAACCTGTGCCCTTTCTGCTTTAAACTTGGGGATTTATTCCATGGGAGGTCGGGATCCTGGGCATCCATTGAAATCCATTAAAACAATGGAAATCCTGTTGTTGCCTTAAACAAAGCTGTGATTTCACCTTATCTTTATAAGCATCTCTCTTATTTTGCATTATTTAATCTTCAGGGTGTGTGGGTTTCAATGCAGGGTATATTTAACCAAAGGAATATTTTGAGGACAAAAAAAAAAGGAAAAAAAAGTGACTTTAAAATGATGATTTTGATGGACAGAAGAATTATCCAAAATGTGTATAAAAATATACATACTTTAAAAAATCCAAAGTATATTTATTACCCTGCCAGAATATTATCTTTGCACTCCTTCCTTTCTGATGTAAAGACAAAATGCTAATCACTGAATTTTCAGTCATTCCAGGTTGAAGAAAAGAAGCAAAAGACCATCCCATAATATATTTGGAGCAGATGACATTGATAATCAAAATTATTTTTCAATTAGCATACAAAGAGATTTAAATTTAGATTAATGTAAGCCATTTCATGTTTTACAGGAAATATTGATGAAGCAGAACGAGAGTGGAAAGCAGGATTCCATCGCTGGAACAATTACATGTCAGACTGGAAAAATCAATTTAATGATTACACCAGCAAGAAGGAGCTGTGCAGTCTCTAATTAATATGTTTACTCTTTCCAGTTTGTCCCTAGAACTGTTCATCAGGCAAATATCCAGGTAGCTTCCCAACATGTCAAGCACTAAATATGTCATGCAGATGAAAAGGAAATGGTATAGATACAACCCTGATTTCTGATTTTTCATTTATATTTTGCCTCCTCTCTCAATAAAAAAATATAAGGCACCCACACCCTTTGAATCTCCCCTGGGTTAAGCAGGACTGCAGAGATTAAAGGCTGGAGATTAATGATGTACATATTCTTATAAATACTCGCTGCTTAAATTCACCCTTCAAAGAAACAATGTACTCTGTTAGAGGGAAATGGATTTTTTTTTAACAGAAATTGCAGTTTTACAGCATTGCCATGCAGAACACAATCAGATTTTATCTTTAACTGCAACGCCACCACACTCAGGCCTTGTTTCAGACATCATTTCATCGACATAAACATAAAGATACAATAACTTCGCTGGACCCGCCAGCCAATGTTTGCTTGTTAGACCAAAAAGTTTTAAGACTGCCATAAAAGTGTGAATCAGTGCTTCTTTCTGGCCAAATGTGTGGACAAAGCCATGGTAGGAGAGGATTTGAGCTGTGTGTTGAAAGCCTAAATCAAGTGCTACAGTGAAATTATCTGGAAAACCGAAGGCCTCTCCCACAATCCTCATTTTTTCAAGGAGTAAAGAATTACGGGCTCACGAATAATGAATTCACACCTTTCCAGCTCAGGCACCCTGGGAAAAGTCCCTCCTATGGAGGCAAGCTCCAATTATGATTTTTTTTTTGTCCACTCAGTTGCCTCCTGTGGGGTGTGAGGAACACCCCACCTTCACTGGAACACGAGGGGCAGGTTTTCACACCTGCAGAAGAGCCTCAGTCTCTGTGTCAGCAGATTCCCAGCCCCAAAAACTGCCAGGAGAGTGAGGCCTGGCCAGAAATCTCCTGGATGGAAGGCTGGGAAAGGGATCCTCACAGAGGGAGTTGTGACCTTGGTGGGAAGGTCCCAAAGGACTCTCTGCCAGGGCCAGGTGAGCTCCCTGCCCTGTGAGCTGGCATCTCCCACTCTCCTTTCCACCTGCTTGAGCTGAGCCTATTAAAAACCTCTAAAGAAACCCATGGATAATTCTTCCTACTTCCCTGCTTCTGGATGGGGCAGGAATTTTTCTGCCTGAACACCACTGTAATTGGTTGCTTTTTACTGGCCCAACTGGGAAGAATAAATGCCAAGAATTTGATGAATGTAAGTAGTATGTAAGAGCAACAAGGCATCTCGTAAATAAATTATCCTGAAGCTTTCTGTAAACGCAACAGCATCTCAGTGCATCTATTTTCTGTGCTAGTGATTGCAAAATGCCTCCTTGGATTGAGCTGAAGAACTCCAGATAATGAACTGAGAGTGTTCTCTTCCTGGCAATCAGTTTGACCACACAGGCTCCCTGCACTGAAAGGATTTATTTCTACAGGAAGGCCAAATTCTGCAAGAGAGGATGGCTTATCATCTTTCCAGTTATTTCTAAGAGAACACAACTATTTCCATGACTACTTTATGGAAAACCTCTTTTTAGCACAGGGTTTTCAAAGGCTGCTGTCAAACCTGCACAGAGAAAAAAAAAATCTGATCAGTTTTGAACATGCTGATCAAAACTTGAAATGATCTGGGATCCAAAAGCCCTCTTTAGGTAGCACTGCATGTTTATAGCACAGGTAATTAACACATTACACAGATTAGCATAGTATTTATCAAGTATTCTTCAGGCTAATGATGGGATACTGAAAATAAACACACAAGGGTGAACTTTTTGTCTATCCCTGGGCAGTTCTGGCACTCCCCATTTTGTGTCTGTGCTGTTCCTCATGGGTGTGTTGGGTGCTGCTCTGCCACAGTCAGCCTTGACAGCACCATCAAAGCAGCATTTATTTCTTTAGCCATCCTCTTCACAGCAGTATTTCCTTATCCATCTGTCTGAGCAGCCGAATGAACGGGGGAAAAATATCTGAGTCAATTAAAATGTAAAATAACCTTTGGAAAGGAGGAAGGAAGGAGTTAATGAAATATCTGGTAGGAGTTTATGAAATATTTGGTTGCAAAGATGGTTTTTGTTTGAGTAAAACAAAGGTTAAGCCACTTTTTGAAGGTTTTACTGATTTTCTTGGTGTGACTCGCTAGCTTTGTATTTATTCACCTGCTGGGAAATAATATCTCCATTTATCATTCAAATGAAATCAGTACATCATGTAGCCATTCATGGCTCATATTTGCAAAAAACCAAGGAAAACCTGAAGTACTTGGGTGTAAATGGTTAAGGTAATGAAGAGTGAAAGAAGACTGTGATTGCTGAAAATGATGATTATATATTAGAGGGATAGCTCACCCAGACCTTCCTGAAGATGGAATGTTGTTAATTGATGTTTTGTTTTCGCTCCTGAGAGCCAAGAAACACAGGTTTCTCTGTGAAAATGTGTTGATTCTTTCTTACCATCCTTGATAACCAAAGCAAGAATTCTGAATTTAGTCACAGAGTTGATGAAAGACCAGAACAAAATGAACTGCAGTGCCAACAAAAACGTTGGCATTAAACCAGTTGTCATAGAGTTTATAATCTCCCAGGTTTAATGACAGATATTTCACACTTACTGAAGTCAGACATTTCCCAGCAATCAAACCCACCGTTTTTTTTTTTCACATTTGAAATGTTTTGTCTGAAGAAATTTTTGTTAGATAAGCTTTCAGTAAAGTTAAGCATTATTTGTGTGAAATCTGGAGTATCAAACTCAGGAGGAGCTGGGATGTTCAGGGTACCTGATCTGCAAAGCTGGACCTGCAATGTTGAAGATTTCTGACTTTCAACAGAGTCCAAAACTGTCCCTAACACAACTTAGACCCTCCTAAAATTTCCAGGCTTCCTCCCAGCTGCAGATATTACCCTCAGAACTTGTACCCCCTCATAGCTTGGATTTTCGGAATGGAAGTTCAGGCCTCGCCATCCCAAACCTTGGCTGTCACTTCAATGTTATCACAGTAAAAAAGGCAAATTTCTGTTGAAGTGGAAGGCTGGGGTTTGGCCTTCTTTGGTCAGTAGAGGCTCAGCTGTTTATACAGCAGAGATTTCTGCTCTATAAACACACACTTACATGCACCCTGTTAAATCTTCATGAGGAGACAGCTCAGAGCTGGGAAGGTGTCTTTTCAACAGAAGGAATTTAAGTTGGTTTTGGTTTTTTTTAAACAGAAAAAATTATGATTTGAATTAGAGTTTTGGAGAGAAAATTAGTTTATAAAAGAATAGGCCCTTCTAATGTTCCTGTCTCAGCAGATGATTCCCAGGTGGTTTGGCTTCTGTAACACACAGATCCCAAACGGATTAATCCGAGCATAACATGGGCAGAGGAGGGATATAAATTTGTCCCTATCAACACCACAACGTCATTTTCTGGGGCTTGATTATGTTTTATCATTTCTCCTGGCTCAGCACCAGTTCTGCACCATCAGCAGAGCTATTTAGAGGGACATGACAAACGTCACCATGCTTGAGTTACACCTGCAGCGTGTCCAGGAGTGGAGAGCAGCCTGGGCTGTCACTGCCCCCTGGCACTGGCACTGTCCTCCTCAGCTGGAGGGGGAGAACTTCACAAGTGAGAAAATAATAAACACCCCCAAAAAACAAGGAGAGGAAAATAAATAAAGAGGGGAAAAAAAAAAAAAAAAGAAAGGAAAAATAAAAATTAGAAAAGTGAACCACACCCACACCAGAGCAACCAAACAAAAAAACCCAACAAAATGAACAAAAACATCCACCCTCCCCCCTCAAAAAAACACCAAAGAGGGGAATTAAAAAAAGAAAAACAAACAAAAAAGACTGGAAACAAACAAGGAGGAAAGAAAAAAATGGAAGGAAGGAAGGAAGGAAGGAAGGAAGGAAGGAAGGAAGGAAGGAAGGAAGGAAGGAAGGAAGGAAGGACAGAAAAAAATCCCACAACCAAGATGGGGGAGCAAGCGTGGGAGAAAATGGGAGTGATAAAAAATAAAGTGTGAAAAGAACCCAAACAAATAAGGGGGAAAGAATTAAAAGAAGACCTCACACAAGAGCACCTGCCCCAGGACGATCAAGCATGGAAGGTTTAACACCAGCCACTGCGGCACTGAGTATCCCAGTGTCTCTGTTCCAGTAACTCCAGCCAAAAACTCCCCTCCCTGAACTGCCAAATAAGTTTAGGAATTTGACAGTGATGCAGAGCACGGGGTGAGGAATGAGCAGGGCAGGTTTGGCTCAGCCTGGGGGGCTGCTCTGGGAGATGCTGCTGCCAGCTGACTCCTTTCTCCCTGTCTTTCCTCTCCCAGCCCCTGGAATTCTGGGCGTTTGCCAAAGCCCCAGTGCCCTTGGCCAGGCAGAGCCTGAGCCCAGCACCTGTGTAACAGATCTGTGCAGCTGGAGGTGTTTGCCATGCCTGCTCCATCTGTGCCACATGCCACAGGTGTGCTGATTTACTCTGGCGGAATTGGGAGCAACAATCCTCTAAGAAAAAAAAAAAAAAAAAAAAAAAAAAAAAGAAAGAAAGAAAAAGAGTTCCTGGTTGAATTACAAGTATTTCTCTCGTCCTCCATGCTCTGTTTTTATTTATCCTCATCTACAGCTCTAGGTGGGTTTTCCATTGCTGCTGGATGAGCACAAAGAAACTTCTTAAAAAAAAAAATCTCTGGTAAAATATAGAATTTTAGACTGTCTGGATACTGCAGCTTTGGGATCTAGAACAGGAATTTGGCAGCAGGGTTAACACTTAACAGCCTTGATTCTGTGAGGTGGGAGGACCACATTGTGTGTTCCTCAGGGAACATGGATCCATGCACACAGACATCCACAGAAATATAGATCCAGCAGCATGGAGCTGGAGCTTTATCTGCTGCACTTTGAGAACACAACCCCAACACACAACAATCTTGGTTTTTGCCGAAGAATAAAACTCTCACAGAACTCTCTGATACAAATCAACACCTCAGCCAAATGAGTTACTCACAGTTAAAAGTTCCAAAGCTTTTCCCTCGGATTTCAGTTGTTTTAGGTCCAACTTTTATGAACAAACATAATTAGCCATTTTGAAATGCTTGGCGAGACAAGATAATTCCTGCCTGACCCCTGCTGATTATCCTGGTTTAGCACGGGAACCTTGCAGCACTCTGTTGATAAACCAGATTAGCTGCACTCATCAAAACTCCAACTCGTGCACTTAATGACTGCAAAGCAGTGATGTGAATCTACAATTAATGCAGGTGCAAAGTTTTGAGAGGCTTTTAATTGGATTGCAGGTGAGATTAACTAAGGCTTCCAGTGCAGGGCTGGGGAGGCTTTAGCCACGTGATGCTTTGGGGAGAAGCGGGAGAGAAAAAAAATGGAGTTTAATTCCTGCACAGGGTCTTCTACACAAAGTGAACAATGATAAAAGTTCCCTCCCTGACAGCTTGAGGACACTTCCAGAGGCTGTGGGCGCTGGTTTTTGGGATTTACTGAGTTTGGTCATTACATGTATCACTCTTTAAAAACCCTGGCATTCTTTTCAGGGATCTGGAGCGAGCCAGGAAATTATTATTGTACTAAATCATTATTGTACTGCAAATTATCCATCTATTCCTTCCAAATCCGAATATTTGCCTGGAAAAGAACACCAGCTGCTGATCTTTCTGACTCTGTTCCATTTTAATATATGCCCTGGTTGCAGGAGTTAATGTTTTATCCACTATTAATAGAACCATGTGGGACAGGTGTAAATCTGGGAGTGCTGGGGTTAATTCTTTTAATTTATAAACTCTCTATAAGGCCTCAGTTAGAGTGAGAAGTGGTAAAAGTGTGTAGGCAGAGAGGAGTTCTCACCACAGCTCCCAATCTTCCAAATGAAATTTCTCCGTGCAGGGTGTTTAATCACCTCATCAGCCTCTCTGCAGCACAGCCTGTGCAGCACCTTTTCTTACAAAATACTTACATTTCAACTGCATTTTAATACTGATCTGATTTTATCATCTCACATGTGAGAAAATTAAGGTTTTAACCCAGAAAAAGCAGCAAAAGATGTGACTGATCATTTATCCAGAATTGTTTAGAAAGTAATTCAAAGGACCTTATTCAGGACTGTGAGGACCAGCTGAAATTATACATCCAAAGGGATAATTCTGAAATATTAAACTTTTCTCACTCACTAATTACAGAGATATAAATTTTATAGGTACTGTTAGCAGAAGTTACATCAGTCATTAAATAACCCTAACCATGCCTCATTTCTCATGACCTAAAGCAAATCTATTTAAATTATTTTATTTTTTAATTAAGAGTTATAACTGCAGAAAAAAAGAAATAGCTCCTATTTTACTTTTCAGCATATTTTTATCTAGACCTTCATCCCATCTCATGTCTCATTTTCAGTGCTACAGTGATGAGCACAGTTAGAATTTTCCCCATCTCTGCTCTTAAAAAGATCTTGACCCTGGAGCTCTCAGTGCAGAATTCTGGCTGCAAAAATGATTTTTACAAACCAAAACCACAATTTCATCCACAAACACTCACAACTGCCTCCATTCCATAAAACTTCCATATCCATCCATCTCTGGGAATGACACAGCACTCCCACTTCTTGATCATTGGCTGACTTTCATTTAATTAAAATTTTGTCATTGCCTTCAGCAGAAGCACAAGAGCTCCCCTGAGTGACATTTTCAATCTCCCCTGTCAATTAATAATCTGGGAGGCACTTACTATTTAAAAAAAAAAATTCCACACCTCAGATGTGTACGTTTTTTCCAGATTTCTCTTAATGATGAGCTAAATAGGAGTAAAGATGTGAATAAATTGTGTTTATCTGCTCCTCTTTGCAGAGGAAAGTCCATTAGGTGCTAACTACAAATGCCATTTCCTTTACATATTCCACGCTGCTGTTATTTGTGAGTAAATGGACTCTGAAAAATGCAAGCAGAAACCAAAATTATCCTCTGCCAATCCTTGGAAAAACTGGCAGAGTCTGCAGCCCACCTGAAGATCCTCTGCTCACCAAGGCTCTCGACAGATTTTTGTCATTGTCCCTTAAATCTGATCCACTGTGGTGTTTCCTGTCTTTATCCACACTCAGAGTAGGTATTATTTCAAATATTAATACCAACACATCCAAAAATTCCTTTCTGGAGAGAGCTCCTGACAACAAATCTCTGCAGGAGCTCCCAAGCCTGAGACTTGTCAGTCCAGAGTGCAAAGAGGGACCTCAGACAAAACTCAGAGCAGTGGAGGATTTCACCCAACATCTCCCCCACTGCAGAATAAACTCTGAAATTTCTGTTGATTGAAGAAAAATGCCAAAATCCCTGAAAATCCCACTCTGTGTTATTTCCCCATTTAAAGATTTAAAGATTTAAAGATTCCTTGACCACGTGTCCAAGCCCTGCAGCCCGAATTCCTTTTCTTTCCCACTGGCATTGGTTACAAACTCCTAAAAACCAGGTTACAGTCAGAGCTCTGCAGTGAATCCATGGCATTTGACAGTCACAATTCCACTTTTATAAAAGCAGATTAGTGCATTAAAAACCTCCTTAATAACAGCTCTATCAAAGCAGCCATTGCCCAAAGCAATACAATTATTGGTCAATAATTCCTCTTGAGCTGTTTCTATTACCACCACTTTATTTCAACACTTGCCTTCTTACCCTTTGATCTGCTAATTATCTTTTTACCCTCTGATCCTCTCTACAATTCCCTGGCAATTTGATCCATTAATTACAGTGCCCACATTCCCCATTTTCCACAGAATGTGCAATTTTTGTGACCTTCTTCACCTTCCTTCATACAAACACTTGCCATCTTTCTCTAGGGTATAGCTACTTCCGTAAATATATAGATAATGGTACAAAATGCTGTAATTAAAAGTATTTCTACATTTTTCTTGCAGTCCTTTGGGCTTCATGAAAACATCTTAAGAGTTTGTCACTGACTTAAATTTCCATGGAAATGGGCAGTCTGGTAAATTCTTTTGACTCCATCTTTAATACCACAAACACTCGGATTTTTTTCCCAGGGTTAAACATTGATTGTATTTCCATCTGGAGATTCGATTAAAAGCACAGTTTCTGCTATATTTTGTGTAAATATTATAAAAAGCATTTTCTGATATAAAGCTTTTCTCATTTTATGAGGATGTGACCCACAAATCATCGAATATTCTGCATTGCCAAATTCCCTCTCCCTTCTAAGCCAGATTCAGACTTTCAGTGCAACATAAATAAGTTCTGGAGTGGAGGAACTTTAGGAAGATAAACTTGAGCTTTTTACTTGTACAATCCAGAAATTATTGTGAAAGGGGGGCATTTTTGGGACTGGGGAGTGAAAGTTTGGCAGCTGGAACAGAACCGCGGTGTTTGAAAGCTGGATTTAATGAATTTATTGTGACCAAGATATCCCATAAGAATTCCAAACAGTCTCTTCTTCTACCAGGAAGTCTCTGACACTGTTGGGTTTCTCCAGTTTGTGCAAAAGAAGAACACTCTCACTTAAACCTCCAGTGCCTCAACTGGCGATGTGGGAATTCTTCTGTTAATATTTACATTTTTGACCACAGACTTAGTTCAGAACTGAGGACTTGGTAAATCCCCATCAATAAAATGCAGCAAAACACAGGCATTGCAGCTGATTTTGTTCAGTTTTTCTGTGCAAATGTTAACTTAGTCCTTTGGCCAAAGTTACCAGCTGCTTAAAGTAATGGCTTTGTGCTGTGTCCACTCAAATGAACTCAACAACTTCTCATTCCAGAGAAACCTGAGCAGAGTTGCCAAAGAACGATCGTTAATGCAAGATTTTTCTTTTTGACAGCTTTTCTGCTTGGAAAATGATTGATTGGGCACTTCTTGTATAAATAATCTTTGCAGTTTTTAATATAGAGAATCCATTTTAATATCTACATCGTGAAAAACAAGAAATTCTCATTTCTGTGCATCCAACCTTTTCAATCAGTTTATTTTTATAAATATGGGGACTGGAAAAGCAAAATGTGTCTTGCAGAGCAGAGGTATCTTCTGTAATCCAGAGGAAAATCTGCTAAGGAATAAAATTCTTCTTGCACAATTTCAAACCAAAATTGTGCTTATTGAATATAGCCCTGTCTAATCATATTGACTTATTCCTCCTTTTTTCCCTTTCAGACATAGCTGGTAGCATATAATTTGCCATTTTTCACATTAGTTCTTAAATAGCTCACACTTCCTTGCATCACGAGGCACTTAACAGCTTCTCAGTAATCTGATTGTTCAATTGTCTGAAGATTTCTCCACACGGAAAAGCCAAGTACAGGATCAGCCTGAAATACTTTGAAATACAGGAGGCCATTTCAGCAGAACTGAAGCAAGTAATGGAGAATTTGTAAAATAAAACACAAAGAAAGGAGTTGTGGTTGGCAATAAATACGTGAGCTGCTCCAAGGGTGTTTCTGTCTGAGTTATGGAACTTCTCAGGGGCTGTTTGGGGATCAGGGCTGGTTTCACTTTATGGTTCCCCAGGCAGGAATCTCGGCTGCTTCTGGGACCTGGAGTGATCCAGAGGCACAGGAGGAGCTCAGCCCTGATGGATGGTGTCACTCTCATTTTTCAGCCTTCTGATGTTTTCATTCTTGTGCTGGAGTTTCTCACGCTGTTTTTTGTAAACATGCACATGTTTTTCTAACTGTCTTTTTGTTTTTCATTCCTTCTCCTGGGAGGAGAAAGGTTTGATGGACTTTGTCATTGACCAGTGTGGTTGGAGAAGTGGTAACTTCACCTTCCAATCAATGGTAGTTCCCTAAACTCTATATAATATGAAAACCAAAATGAAGTTTCCTTCTTCTTTGCCTTCACTCAGCTGTGTCTCTGTGTTTCGTGTTGTGCACTGGAGTGACAGATGGCACCTCCCAGACCTGCCAGACGCCACCACGGAGCCGCTGACACCGCGGTTTTCCTTCTCCTCCACCTCCTTGATGAAGGAAAACTTTCTGCTGCTGGAATATCTGCCCTCAGATATTCCAAGCTCAGATGCACCAACTCCACAACCACATCAAACACCCCCTGAGCTCCAGCCCTGCGTTTGTGACTAACCTGAAATGTGCAATAGGAAAAGGAAAAACTCGTTTATCAAGAAAATCTTCAGAGGGAAGAACCATTCCCTTGAATCAAACAGCTTTTCTTTTGTGTGTGTGTGTGTGTGTGTGTAAGAGTTATCCTGGTCAATATTTAGATTATTAAAATCCAGCAAGCTACACAATTTGCATGAACTATTGTATGAACACATTGTACGAGCACTACACTATTGTATGAACACATACAATTTTTTCTACATCAGAATCCAGAGTTCAGCTGATTGTGGCACTTTTTAATCTCCAGTTTCAATCCAAATTCACATAAGAAAAACACTTAGGTAATTTTCTTTTGCCATTAATTTAATATCTCTCACTAACCACTAAGTAATCTATTTTTTTTTTTTTTTAGTCCCTGTAGCAAATTGCATCATGTAGGCTTCAGTTACTCATGTATTTTTTACCCTTTCCTTTCTGTTTCTTGCTTTCCCTCTCTGTGTTGCCTGGACTGTTATTCCACATTATGGAATTTTGAAAAATCAATTCTTCTCTATCCTTTTGCTTTATGATGAAAAAAGGACAAGGTGATTCTCCATAGAGGTTGCCAACCAGGGTGTTCCCATACACAGAATTCAGCTGCAATAATTTCTTCATTCTTTCTTCATTCTGCCTTTCCTACCGCTCCAAGTAGTTTATAACTCTCAAAGCTTCAGCCTAGAAGAGCTTTCCCTTTCCCCAGCTCTTGTCCTTTGAGCTCCCAACAGCAATGAAACCCCAAGATTTAAGAAAACTTCATGGTTTTATTTTCAGTCATCTTCTGATTTCATTCTCTAAGATTTTTTTGCTGCCAACTGCTTCAATATTTTGCACTAAAAACCTCATCTAAAGGTGATTGAAGCCTGCCAGCCTTGCAGTTGGGGTTTTGGGCTTTAAAGTGAACCCTAAATCACTCAGCTGATCCACCCTTTCAGCAGTGGATCCAGGATTGTGCTTGGACTCAGGCACACACAAACAGAACAATTAAGTATTTCTTTACAGCTGAAGTTGAATGTTTGAGTAAGTCACACACGCTCAGGAATTGCAATGCTTTGTTGACCACAACATTCCCCAGGAAGATTTAGAAAGGAGTGAGGTGCCAACTCCCCTTTGGCAGCAGTTGCCTCTCCTATTTCTGCTGGGAGAGGCACAGCCTTTAAACCCGGTTTAACACTGAAGTATTTAAATATTTAACCTATCTTTCCTCTCCTCTTTTCTCCCCACGATATTTTAGCAAGAAGCTTTATTTGAACATGAGCTCTTTAACCTCATCACGGGGAGGAGTTTTTTCCCCCTCATTTCTAAGTTGTGATTAATTAACACAAACCCCAGCCATCCTGCTGCCCCTGGCTGGGGAGGAGCTGACAGTTTGCCTTTTGATGAGGAGGAAGCATCTCCAAACCGAGCTGGGCTGCTCAGCCTGGCAGAGGGAAGGCTGAGGTGTGATCAGTTCGTAAATCACTGAAGGGAGGGTGCAAAGGTGACAGAGCCAGGCTCCTTCCAGGACAGGAGTCAGTGGGCAAAACCTGAAACCCAGGAACTTCAGGAAACACAAATTTACTGTGAAAGTCACCAAACACACATTTACTGTGAGGATGGCCAAACACACATTTACTGTGAGCATGGCCAAACCAGCTGCCCAGGGAGGTTCTGGACCCTTGTGGTAGATTTACATGAGAGAAAAAAGAAAAAAAAAAATTCAAATTAACAAACCAAAACCACTATACAAAATTAGTATTTCTACCCAATGTGAAACTAAAACCACCACAAGTCTCCAGTCTTGAAATTATTCAAAAGGTGTCTGGTCACAGTCATAGAACTATGGAGTATTTTGGGTTGGAAGGTTAAAGCCCATCTCGTTCCAACCCCACTGCCCTGGGCAGGGGTGTCACTCACTAGACCCAGTTTCCTAAAGTCCCATCCAAGCTGACCTTGGCTACTGGCTCTGGGTGGTCCTGCTTGAGCAGAAGGGCTGGCCCAAGTGATCTGTGGAGGTTCCTTCCAACCTGAGCCATCCTGAGACCCTGTGAATGTGTCCATTAATTCAGAGCCTCAACGGGAAGCACATCAGACATGAAATGTGAGGATGTCAAGTGCCTCTGAGGCCAACTGGAATGAAAATGCACTGCCAAGAGCAGGAAAAATTAATAAAATAGGTCATATTAGGTTAGGTTCCCCACATCCAATGAGGTTCCTGAACTGCATAGCACCCCAGATATCACAATATTTAGATCAATTTTTTGGATGTCTTTGCTCACTTATGAAGGCTCTTGGCTCGTTCTTCTTTGCTCTCCCATTTCTGTAATAAGAAATAAATGTTTCTTCGCCTGGCCAATTTTTTTGAACTGAAAAATAAACCTGTAACTTGGGGCATGCTTGGAAGTGTTTACAGATGCTCAGTAACCCCGTGAAGACTCTCCTGTCCCTTTGAATTTAATGGAAGGTGACACGGAATTCAATGAAGTGCGAATTTCCCTCTCGATTTTGGGAGCTTTCCCTGGATTTATTATGCCTGTGATTCCACACAGTGTCTGTAAACAATTTTATAATACAGCCACCAACTCAGCCAGGGTATTCCAACTGAGAACTTAGAGACCAAAATCTTTTACCATCAACTGACTCCAGTCCTCATCTGGGGTGGGTAATCTGAATTTAACACTCTTGAGATCTGCATTTTATTACTAATTGGTTTCATTTATTTTGGAGCAGTTTCCTATTAAGAAAGGGTGAGTCCTCTGCTTTGAGGGACACAGAAAATTCTTCATGCCCCATCCCTGGAAGTGCCCAAGGCCAGGCTGGAAGGGGCTTGGAGCACCCTGGCCTAGTGGAAGGTGCCCATGGCAGGGGTGGAATGAGAGAATTGTAAAGCCCCTCCCAACCCAAATCATTATGATATCAATAATATATAATAAAATGCTGCAGAAGGGTCTCACAAAGCAGAGACACCTCAGCAGTTCCCTCCTCCTCCTGAGGATTCGTGTTAGGAGTGGTGGATGGTAACCAACCCCAGGGTGGGACAATCCAAACTGCTCCCCATGTCACTAACAGGGACGTGTGGCACTGCCAAGCCCAGTGTGCCAGCTGGGGAACCTGTGGAGATCACCTGCTGGGCTGTGACTTCAAAATATGGATTTTTGTTTCTTCATTTATTCATTTTTTGAACTTCTGTGTGTGGGTAAATTGCCGTTGTCAGGATCTCTGCAATCCTGGATCCTGTGTGGGACAGAGTATTTGTCCTGCAAGTTCCAGACCTGGCAGGGGAAGGTTTGTTATCCTTCTAATCCTGCTTCCAGCAGGTGCCTGGAAGGAAATGGAGTCAGAGATCTGATTTCTGTCCCCACAGTGCTGCGAGGAGTGATGACAGAGTTATCCTGGGACGGGGCTGAGCGGGAAATGGAAGGGAATGGCAGAAATGCCAAGCCTGGGTCACGTACCACAGAATCTCCCTGGCAGAAACATCTCCTCCCCAGGCTGGCACAGTGACAGTCCTGTCCCTTGGCCAGCAAACGAGCTGAGGGCTCAGAGGGAGGCAGAGGTGCTGTGCTGGCAGGGAGCAGAATCTCATCTCTGCCAATGTGACGATGCCTCTGCCGGGAGAACTGGGTGGCCTTTGCTATACTCTCCTCCTGGTTTGAGTTTCAACAAACATCTAAGCAGCAAAGCCCTCTTAAAATCAACTGAGAGCTGCCCCCAGGAATAAGTGCTGTGCTGGGAAAGGCTGGGCTTGAGCTGGAGCCCTTTGCTGCACAAAGTTCTGAGTCAGTATTTTAACTGGGCTGTGCAATTTGCCATCGTTTAATCGGAGGCACCTCCTCGTTCCACGCAGTCCTGCACATATCAGGGATGCTGTGCTCATCCTATGCCTTATTATGAAATGATAATGCCACTCTCTAACCTTGCTGGAGGGAGAGTTCTGAGCTGAGGCAGGAGAGCTGGCCTCCCATACTGATGAACAGAGATTTTAAAGGAGATATCCCTGCATCTCCACCTTGGTGCAGACAGCTGCAGTGGATTTCTCTTGGTTATCTTAAGAGAGCTGGAGTTCATAGCTTTAAATATCACCAGCCCCAAAGTCTGCTCAGAATATTAAAAACTTAGTTCTTGGGGGTTCTATCTTATATGGCATTTATTATGTTGCCTAATCATGTTGTTTGCACATTTCAGCCCCAAAATGATATAAAATTATGGAGGTTCAAGCAGTCTCTGGGAAGTATTTTGCCTCTTTGTTTGCTTCTGATAAAAACCTGCCCAAAAAACCCCTTCAGCCCCACCAGTCAAAAAGCATTAAAATATAAAATTCAAGAATCAGGGCTTTTGAAAAGCCTGAGCTGTTGGAGGCAGAACTTCCCCAGTGCAATAAACAGTGGGAACATTCCCTGTGAGCCTGATAAAACCTGCTGATGTCTGCAGGGAGCTGTGCTGCTGGAGAAATGCTGTAACTACTCCATCACTGCTCGTGTTGCATATACAGAGCTGGAGCCAGCTTGGAAATGTTCAGGCAAGTTATTCCCAGGCTCGTTGACAATAACCACTTGTCTCATGTAAAATATCCACTCCTGTAGGCACAGCAGTTGCTTTTCCTAGGCTGGGATATTCAGGATGTCATGTTGCCTGAGTGATTTCCAAATATGTGCAAGTGGAGGGAGAGGGAAAATCTATGGAAAGCTGTAAAAACATCGCGTGCAGTCCCTGAAGTCGCCGAAATAATTCTGTGAAAATTATTCCCCCTTTCCTCATGCAGTCCCAACCTTTCTATTTCAGTACCAAGAAAAAAGTATATTTGGAAAGCAGACTGGCATAATTACAGCACAGAGAAACTTGTGAGAAATGGCAAAATAGCACTAAAAAAAGCCGCTGGGAATAACAAGCAAAGGCAAAAAAAAGAAAAAAAAAAAAAGAAAGAAAATAATGTTATATGTACAAAGTTTGTGTGCAACAAATGCAGAAAGGAGAACTCTGCTGAATAAATTCAGAATTGTCCTGCTGGCCTGTGCTGTGCCTTAGGCAGAGTTTAGTGAGGACACTCACAATGTGATCCATGGTATTGGCTCTGTCACTGCTCTCTGGGTGTGTAAAATTCATGGAAGAGTTTAGATTTTGCCCAGAATTTGGTTAAAATAATCTTGGTTATTTGCAGGGATGAGCACGATGACAGTGTCAGGTTTGGACATTGCAGAGGTGCTGGGAAGGAGCTCCCCAGAGCAGATCAGCAAATGTGCTTCAAAATCCTTGGAGTTTGTACAGCTCCAGCTCTCATTCCACGCTTCCCCTTACTTAAGCAATAGGAAACACCAGAGAAGAGGAGAAGAAATATTTTCCAGTGCTGGTAATGTGTGTACCTGGGTAATTCCCATCCTGTTTTCCAAGGATTTCCCTTGGCATGGAGCAGAGGAGCCTCTCTCCATCACCACTGACCCAGTAACCTGAGCAGCTGTGAGTTTTCCCTGAGTCCTTTCAAGTGGAGCTCGGTTCTCCTCACCCCTCATTTCTGGAGTGGCTCCTGCTCCCTCCATGTGCTCCTGGGAAGCAGCTGCAGCATTCCTGCTCCTCTCCCTCCATGTGCCCTCCCTCTGTCCCAGGGTGTTTGACAAGGGGCATGAGACACAGGAATGGCACGTCCCAAGTGCAGCAGGAAGTCTGGGCGTGCTGGGGCTCCTGTTTGATCTGTCACACCACCCCCACTGACATCCCCCGATCTGACCCAGAGGGAGGAGCGGGAGGAATAAAAATCCCATTTATTCCTGCGGGGAGGAATGCTGTGCACACAGCTGGAACACAGCAGGTTCAGCCCCAGCCTCCTGAATTTCAGCACCAGAGAGAACAGTGAACTGAACCAGTTCATTATTGGAAATGCTGTAAGCTGGGCTTTGCAATTAATTTTCCCTTTTTCTCACACAAACCGTGGCTTACACTTGACCTGTGTTACACTGCACTTTCTCTAACAGAAACACCACAGATAAGCTTCTCATCAGCAGTGGCCTTGGTTATCTGGGTCTGTTTGGGAACAGAAATGTGCTATCAGGATCCAAAAAAAAAGGTCTGCTTAATGTCAGGGTCTATGCCAAATTATGGCATGGAAAAAGGAGAACATTTCTGATATAATTTTCTTTTTTTGAATAAACTAAAGCAGGAGAGATAAAAAGCCTGTTTCATGCAGATAAATGCAGAAAGAAAATTTTGCCGGCCATGAAGATCACAGAATAACAGAATCATTTGGGCTGGAAAAGCCCTCCAAGATCAGGGAGTCCAAGCTGGAACCCATTCTCACCCTGTCCCCAGCCCAGAGCACTGAGTGCCACATCCAGGTCACACCTCCAGGGATGGGCACTCCAACCCTCCCTGGGCAGTTCCAGTGCCTGACCCCCCTTTCCATGGGGAAATTCCTGCTGATTCCACCCTGAGGCCGTTCCCTCTCCTCCTGTCCCTGTGCCCTGGGAGCAGAGCCCGACCCCCCCGGCTGTCCCCTCCTGGCAGGAGTTGTGCAGAGCCACAAGGTCCCCCCTGATCCCCCTTTTCTCCAGGATGAGCCCCTTTCCAGCCCCCTCAGGCTCTCCTGGTGCTTCAGACCCTTCCCAGCTCCTTCAACCACAGGACCACGAGTGGTCTGGGCCCAAGCCCTGCTGTCCCTTTTGGCCTTGTGCTCTGTGCAGGGTTGGTTTTGAGAGGGTGAACATTGACCAAGCTGCAGAGACAGGGCAGCACAGCAAGGAGGCCTTTGCCTTTCAGGTGTGCATCAAATTGGACTTTCCATAACGTTTTCCAGACAGGCAGATTCTTGGTCGTTCACAAATTATCCCTGTGTTTTCTGGGCCCAATTCCCCTGACAAATTCCTGTTTCCATGCATCCTGAGAGATCTGTTCCTGTCTCCCCTTCACGCATTTCAATTTCTATAAGATTTTTACATTACCTGTGAGATAACTGTAATCTGTGAAGGGATAGCGAGATCAAGAGAAGAACGAGATTATTCTCTTTGCTTGTCAAAACAAACAGAAGCAGCATTTCTTCTTCTCTGCAATGGCTGATGGAAACAGAAACACAGCAAAAATATTCATTTTTCTGCCTCTTGAAGCTGGATATGGTTCTTATGAAAAGTTCTCAGTGGCTTCTAGCTAGTAGAAGAGTTCGACCTAAAATATATTAGACTCACATGTAACCATTAAAGGGAAAAAAAGAAAAAGCAGTGGCAGCAATAGAAATGCTGACAATAACATTGTGTCTAAGTCCATGGAGATTTGGCAATAATCAATACATGATGCCCTCTCTAAAAATACTTTGGCTTTTGGCAGCTTTAGAAGTTTTCCTCCCTATGGGGAGGAATCAGAAGGCAGAGATCAGAAAAGTTGAAAAAACTCAGGGAAACTTCCAGAAATTACTGAAAGAGCAATAAATATTTAAATCTTGGAAATTCACCGAACACCTCCAGCTGGGCAGGAGCAGACAATATTCCCAATCTGCAGCAGCATGGAAAATCAATAGGATAGAGGCTGTGGCTCTTCCTGCTGCAAATGTAATACTGGCTGCTTTATCTTCAGGCAAAAAGCAAAGTTTATTGCAAACACCGTGGGCCTTCCTTTGTCTCAAGTATATGAATAAGGAGTGTCTCCACCGAACCCAAGAAAATTATCCCAGTTAATGGCAGATCAGCTCCTGTTTTTGCAGGAATGAGGTGTCTCCAATTTGTGTGTTCAACTCCAGCAGCTCCACTGAAGCACAACAGAACATCAGTTTTGTCCTTCCTGTTGGGTACAAAGGGTCAGAGATGTCTGAAGTCCTCTAGAAAGGAAAACTACCAAGAGAAATCAAATGTTTGGTTTCTTTCCTTGCTATAATTTAATCGGTGTCAACAAGGCAGGGTTGTTTGAAGTTGTCTTAGGTCACAAGCTGTGGCTGGGGGTGTGTGTCCCATTGCCATCTGTCAGAGCTGGGGCAGTTCNTTTATTTTTTCCGTACTAAAGAACTGTTATTCCTATTCCCATATCTTTGCCTGAGAGGCCCTTAACTTCAAAATTATCATAATTCAGAGGGAGGGGGTTTGCATTTTCCATTTCAAGGGAGGCTCCTGCCTTCCTTAGCAGACCCCTGGCTTGTCAAACCCAGATGTAAGTATTTAGAATAATTTGTCAAAAACGCTTCTCTTCATCTTGTGGAACCTCAATATAATCCTGATTTTTGGAGCACCAGAATATTTTCCTCACAGCATTTTTCCTATGGTTCTTCACTTAAGACTTCAACTATCACTACAAGAATCATAAGACTCTCAGTCCATCTAAAACCAAATCCTGTGCCAGAAATTGAAGTCCAAGTCTAAATCTTTGACAACTTGGGGCTCATTTTCTTCAGAATTATTCTCCCCAAAACAGCATGGTTGTTCATGCCTGTGTTTGATTAACTGCAGTTAACTTTGCCATGTTTGCAGCTCATAAAAAACATTTTCTTTAGCTCATGGAGCATCTAACCTTTGGGATCTCTCTTCCATTAAAGAACACAATATTTTTAGGAATTCCCCTGCACCTTAAAAGAGCTCCTGTGAAGAGAAAAATTATTTTGCAGGGCAGGTGCAAAGTGTTTATGAGAATATTTTGCTGCACAGCCTCAACAGGGCATCAGGAATTGCCCAAAAACAGAGTTTGGTGCAGGGATCACAAGTGAAGAGATGGCTTTGTGTCTTCCCGTGTTTAAGAAACAAATATCATGTTTGAGTAAATAACAAGGATGAAAAAGAGGAAATTAATTAGGAAATGAAGACAAATATTTCTTAGTGTGACACTGGATTTTAGATTCCAAAATGATGACTGTAGAAAAGATGTGACTGTTTGTTCCTATTAAATATGTCAGTCTTTTTCCTGGCAAGGTGGGACAGGAAAAGTTTTTAATATTCAGCAAATCTCATGCTGGCTGTAGAGCATTCATGACTAATCAAAACTTCCTTAATGAAGCGTTTGTGTGAAGCTCTTTGGTGCGTGGTTAGTCATAAAAACACAAAATCTGAGGGGAAGGCAGGGTGTGTTGGCAAGAACTGCAATCTGGGTGGTGGAAATGGTTCCACTGTGGGCCAGGCACCAGCACTTCTGCTTCAGATCCTGTTGTTTTACATTTACAGCCAGTGTTTGTTTTCATCAGATAGATGTAAGTAACACAATCATGAAGCAGTGAAGGCAGCAGCTTGGAATTTTCCACTTTTTTATTTTTATTGCAACAGTTTTTTTACCCTTTTTTGCTGTCTCAGAGAATCAGCCTGGGAATTCTGACTGTGAGGAATTTTCTCCTCTCCCTGACTAATGGCACTAGTGGTTAATAAAGATCTGAAAAGCTTTTATTAATGAAATATCTTTTATTGCACAGCTTTTATTCATTTTTCATGCACACATAAAAGACAGCAAAGAGGATAAAAACCACCAAAACCTACAAGCACACAGAAATAACCAGCAAAGCCTTAAAAAAAGATTGTTGAGGTAATAGAGATAACATTTTTAGACTGCAAGGATGGAAGGTGAAGAAACATAGATCCTTTGGGAAAGCAAAGATCCCTTTAAACCTTTTCCCACACTTCCTGTGGCACAATGAACTTTGGGTTGTAACATTATTTAGCTCTAACATAACTTACCCTGGCAGAAACACCAGCTCTGCTGTCTCAGGGGCCATATAATTCCTGGGATACTACAGCCAATAAATGTTTTGGGCCAGGTGTAGTTGTACCAAGCACAGAAGAGGAGCCATATGGATGCTCTGCAATCATCCTCCACGTGCCTGAGGAACAAGAAAATAGCTCCTTGTTCATATCTTGATATGTTCCCTATTTATAAAGGTGACCTGACAACACTTGGAATTAATACAAACCCTGGGGGATTCTGGTAAAGAATAAAAACAAAATCGTGGGGTGGTTTGGGTTGGAAGGGACTTTAAAAATCATCTCATTCCAACCTCCTGACACCGGCAGGGAACGTGGCTGAGCTTCCCTTTTTCAAACACAAGTTCTTTGCAAGGATCCTCCTTCATGGCTCAATCCCAGTGCATTTAGGAGGAATTTTGGATTGCATCCTACCTGCAGCCCACCTCTCCTAAACAGCCTGGGAGATTTACAGCAGGACTGGGTGCCTGAAGTGCCCACAGCTCGTTTGGGGAAGCCAATGAGGAGGGCCAGCAATGCATTACTCCCTTGGGGACTGTGTGTCCCTGCTCAGGCAAGTGAATGTAAAGGAAAATTAACTGGCCTGCAGTTCTGCAAAGCAAAGTGAACAATAACAGCGTTTATGAGGCCAAAAACCACCCAGTGGCAACGGCTCTGTGCAGACATTTCCCAAAAAACTTCTACCATCAGGTGTTTTATTGCAAGCTGAAGCACAGGAGATACCATAATTGCTACTTCTAGAAGAGATATGGGAAACACTTTGCCACCACTTTGTCAGAAATGTGGGCTGTAAAACTCTGCAGCTCCAGGGTTTCCAGGGGTACCACCTTTGCTGGGATGTTCTCGGGCTCTGGGGTGCAGGAGGGGACAAGCTGCTCATGGGACTCGATCCCTGTTCCATCTCCAAACACCTGTGGTGGAGCAGGGACATCACCTGAGGGGTGCAGGTGGTGGGGAGAGGAACAAAGGAATGTTGCCAGTGGGTCAGTGTGCCCACGGTCATGGGAAGAGCTGAAATTTGGGATCTGCAGGTGGCCTGGAGGCTGAGCATCTCCTGCAGGTCCCTTGGAGAGCACCCCCAGCCTGGATAGCCTCCAGCCAAGCCTCTCTTGATGTATTCACATATAAAATCAGTGAGGGTTTTATGTTTCATTGCACTCAACTCAGTGTTTTGGTCATTTCTTGCATCTTTATTGTGTAAAAAACAACCCCTGCCCTCGAGGTGCTGTAAAATCTTGCAGTTGTCCACTTGCCAACTTTGTTTTCCTTCTCCTGCTCCTCGATTTGCCTGCACCTATGGATCTGATCCAGTATTCCACAAGTTTTAAAAAATCTATAATAAATCACAAAGGATTCCATAAATACACCCCTTTCATCCCACCTCCTTTTGAAAAAGTGATGGGAATGAAGAGTGGGGAAAATAAAGTTCTGCAAGCAACCCAGAGCAAGAGGGAATAAATGAGGGCATAATCTCCTCCTGAATTTGAAAGTTCAACAAGAGGAACTGGTGCAAGAAATAGAAAAGAACTAGAAGGAATAGAAGTAGGTCTCATTTAAAAGCACATTCCAGTCAAAAATACCTCCCAAGTTTCATGTCAGACTTGTAGTTTTCCTCTAAAAAAAGAAATCAAGCAAGCAATAGTTATTTAATAACAAAGAGTGACCTATTTTGGAAGGAAAATTAATATGGAAGCGTTCTTCTGAGAATAGGAGCAGTTTTTGTGAAGTTTTCTCCACTATTTTATGGACCAATTCTGTGATGAGTGTTTAATAATTCTTATTTTGAATCTCTGTGTCTCTCAGAATCCAAACTAAACTTCTGGTATTTGGGCTGAAACCGACTTGATTATGTACTAAGCATTAAATTCCCATGAAAAACATTTCCATATAACATATATTATTTTTGGAATGAATTTCTGCACCCACTTCCTTTTAAGAACTTCAGAAATGTTTGGTTTTAATAAAAATGGTGCAGCTCCCATGGATTTAATCAGGCAGACTGAGGAGACCTCCTGATTTAGCACACCCAGATTTTGAGTGGTGACATCAGAGAGTCTGTCCAGTGAAAAACAGCAAAAAAAAAAAATTAATAATGATTGACTTCTACAAAAGAATGGTCTCATGGCATGTCCTGAGAGAATAATGACTGATTGGCTTTGTCAGATAATTAGCTGCTCTACCAAATTACTTGTAAGCTTTGCAGGAGAGACGCCAGCACCAAATGTTGTTCTCATCCATTGCTGGAGGTCGGCTGTTTTCCAAAATAGAAGTGCAATTAATCATTATTAACATAAAGAAGCTGCTGATATTGTTCATTAATAATTTGATTTTAATGTTAATAAAACCATCACTGCAGTGTTGATCTATTGAGTGCAACGTGGGGGATATATTGTGCTTTGCATAAGCAATGGATGTGATTTACCAATCTCTGTGTACAGAAAAGTGTTTGGGGATAAAACTAACATGGTTAGAGAATGGAAAATGTTTTCCTGAGGTGAAATTTCCAGCATTTCCTTTACCTGCTTTCAGAAAACAAAGAACAGACAAAGATTCAGCTTTTTTGGCACTAAAGGATGGTTAGCAACAAGAAAAAGTGCAGCTGTGTTGTGTCTTTGCTGTCCAGTAATGCAGTGTTTCTCATAATAACTTTAAAAATGTACCGAGGACTGTTTATAAGGAAGATCCTGAATAAAATGACTATTTGGGTTTGTTTGCCTTTATCTCTGCCTTTTCCTAGCAGCTGTATCCTTCTTCCTGATTAGCCTGAGTACACAAATGCATCTCGTCCCTGGACAATCCCTCTTTTTATCTCCAAGCAGCTTTCCTGAACACCGGTAATTTAAAAATCGTTTCTGTGCACATCTGTCTTAATAAAACATTGCTGAAACACCTCCAGCCCCACTCCTAAAAAATGAGTGCTGAGGCGAAGCGAGCTTGTGTGACTCCAGCACTTCACAGAACATTTGCCACGCACGAAACTCCGTTTGCAGGGGCCCTGGTTCTGTGGCACTGCCCTGACTCACCATTACCCCCTGTGGGATTTAATGACAGCAAATGGTGGGGAGGTGAAGCTTTGCTTTGAACATCAAATCCTTCATCAAATGCACAGATTCAAGAGGAGGCAGAGATGGAGCTGGAGATGTAGGAGAAGGAAGGGCCCTAAGGTGGCAACAACCGACACTGAGCTTTAATTTAGGCAGCTCTAAGTTTTGCTAAGTAGTTTCTTTAAATCTCGTATTTAAAATTGTTCCTTTCCCTTCTTCTCCCCAGTCATGCTTATTTCAGATAATCATGAAATTATTTGGGTAGGAAGGGATCTTAAAGATCATCCAGTGCCACCCCTGCCAGGGCAGGGACACCTCCCACTGTCCCAGGCTGTTCCCAGCCCTGTCCAGCCTGGCCTTGGGCACTGCCAGGGATCCAGGGGCAGCCACGGCTGCTCTGGGCACCTGTGCCAGGGCCTGCCCACCCTCCCAGGGAGGAATTCCTTCCCAACATCCCATCTAAACCTCCTCTCTCTCAGTTTGAAGCCATTCCCCCTTGTCCTGTCACTCCACGCTCTCACAAATTGTCTCTCTAAATGACTGTAAAACAAAGATAATATAGCAAAACTGCATATCCTAAAAACCCAGAGCAAGCAAAAAACAAAAGAAGTGGGTGGACTTTGTTTCAGCAGTTTATCCTTTGCTAATAAGGGTGAGAAATAGGATTTGCCAGATAAGCTGTTGAAGGCTCACATTTGATTGCTGTGCTGCACATGGCATGGAAAGATTTGATCATTTTTTAGTAATCAGGTTTGTCAGAATCCTGGGGGGGATCTGAAGCCTCCAGCCTGATGTTGGGGAGTGCCAGAGATGCCAAAGGGCTCTGGATTTGCATCTATGACACTCAGAGACAATGTTTGGGTTCAAAATAATTTCTGTGCTTCGTGCATCATCTCCTGACATGGAGAGGACTGGAAGTTCAAAAGCCTCCATTCTCTTGCACTGTTTAGCCAAAAGATTCCTTAAAGCATAGTGGAGTCAGTGGATAAAAACACCACGAGAAACCCATCAATATTCTCCAAAGTTTTATAACACTCTTCTAAAACAGAAAATAAAAAAAATTAATTAGCTGATGGGCCAGATGAGGAATAGCACATAAATATGTCTGTTTAAATCTCAGGGCTTGGACAGCAGTGGCTTCTGCTGCAAAATGCAATCATATGTCAGCCCATGACATTTTGAGGGGTGTGGGATGGAAAGTCTGTGCTTGTGCCAGACTTTATTCCATGTGGGCCCATTTCTGAGGGTGCTGCCTATGGATTAAGCAGTGTTGACAGATAAATACTGATGTTTTATTTTCGTGGAGATTAGAGAGTGGCATGCTCCAAAGTCTGGTGGAGTAGATTACTTAATACACTATTACTTCTCAAGGATTTTGATTATTATTTGGATTTTCCAGAGTCATCATTTTGTGTCTGCTCTTCTCACCCTTCTGTCAGCTCTGGCAAAAACTGATAGCCAGGTGATTTGTCTGAATAAAATAAGTTTTTCAGTTCCTAGGGTATCATTTCACTCCAGCCTCATGCTTATGAAAAACTGAGGAGTTGGGTCATGGTTTTGGGCCATGGAAGCTTTTCTGGATTTTTTCAAGGATGTGTAGTGGAGAGGGACCATTTACAAGAGCACATTGTGGTTTTTTTTATAGAACAGTTTGGGTTGGAAGGGACCTTTACATCCCTCAAGTCCAACCCCCCTGCAATGAACACCTTCAACTACAGCAGGTTCTCAGTGGAATCATCACTGCCTTTTGTTTGGGTTTTCCCTTTCTGACCCCACTTGAAAAGAGAAAAAAAATCATGCCAAAATACTGTGATAGAAGTATTTCCCATGTTTTCTTTGATGGAAAGGCTCACATTCTAAAGAAACCCTCCAGCTGAGATCCACCCTTCAACCAAATGGATAAACACTGGTAATATTTTTATCTGGTTAAGGAAGCAGTGATATAAATTTCCATAAGGAAAACGATAAAGCTCTGAATCTGTGCTTGTGTCTTTGTTGTCATCACAAAAACCAATTTTCCTTCCAAGTCTGGGCTGTGCAGCCACCTCTGTGTGTGACAGGCCCAGGAGCTCACAGGTGGCTGTGGAGGTGTTTTGCTGTTTTACTTTCCCTGAGCTCAGTTAAATTGATGGTTTGTGACGATATTGTCCCTTCCATCCAAGACTTAGCATTCAAGGACTGTGCTGAAGGACTTGCCTCTGAACCAGGGAGAGATAGAGAGCCAAAAAAATGGTAAATACAATAGCAGATGGTTTATATCAGCTTGACAGCATCGTTTTTGGCCAGCACCCAAAGCTACAAACTTGTGAGCTGGAAGTTTGAGCTTTTGTTTGAAGTTGGGAGCTGAGGCTCAGGAATGCTCCAAAGCTGATCCACACGTACGTGGCTCTCCACGAGGTCAGAACAGTGCTCCAGGCAGGTCAGGGCCAGCAAAAGGTCAAGAATGACCCAAGAAAGCAAAATCTGGTCACCCAAAGTGATGGGAGTGATTGTGGAAATTAAATCAAGGTGTGCAAAATGAAAGGAGTGGGCTGATGGTGTAGAAATGCCCTGAGAACCTTCATTTACACAGATCTTTTGAGGCAGGATGGTGAGAGACTCCAGCTCTAATCACACTTTTGCAGAGATGATTTTCCCATGCTCCCAAAGGATTAAAATACTTCAGACAGGCAACAAGTGTGAGTTGTTGGGGTTAGAAGTTTTTACAAGCACAGCCGCCAGCGCGTTAGGTCTTTATGATTTATTGATGACCTGTCTGATGGAGAGCTGAAATTCTGACATTTCAGCTTGCCACAGATATAAAAACTAAACCCAGAATGCTCAGAAAGAACATGGGTCAAGGAAGAACAACAGGAAAAACAACCTCCTTTTCCAGCTGTCTGCACGGGCAGGTCTTGTAAAGGCAGTAAAAGGTTCTGAATCAGGCCCATGCCAGCAATTCAAATTTACTGGTGGCTGTTACAAACACAGTAAATAAAGCATGGCTTTCCTGGGCTTGCACATTTTTCATGCACAGACTGAAAAATGTCCCTGAAATTCCTCCTCTACCACTGGAGCACCATCCATCCCTTCCCTTCAGAAAGACAAGGCCATTAGAAACTAATGGGGCCTTCAGGAATTGGAGATTCCCCCCATCCCCCAAATGTTCCTTCATCCCCACCCCAAAGGGGTTTTTCTCTGCTCTGCAAACTCCTAATGTCCTTGTAAATGACATTTTGCTGCACAGCTGAAGCACGCTACCACAAGGAAAAGCAAAGATAGAAAAAGGGGATTTAATTGTCTTTTCCTCGTGCAAGTCCATCAGAGTCACATCAGTCACAGCTGGATGGTCCAGCAGAAAGCCTGGGAAATGGGGATCCATCAAGTTCCCCACACAGGAGGGACTTTGAAGGTACCTTTTGATTGCCCTTCTGTGAGCTCCACGTTGCAGCCACGGGCTGGGCAAATTCTTCACAGGATTTAAATTATGTGGGATTAAGAGTCCTGTGGATGATGTGGCCAAAAGACAAAGAGATTTTATGCTGCCCACAGAATATTTTAGTATTTAACTTAGGGACTGGTGGGCTTTAATGCTGGTCATCTCTAAGTGGACCTTGGGCCTTTTTTTGACTGTTAGATAAAACACATACTTGGAATATGGGCAGTCTCCAAGGATTCCTTGAAATCTTGGTGTCCCAAGGAAGACTCAGTTTCCAGATCCTTTTGTGGGATTCAGATAGCCACATCCTCTGGAGAGAAGGGAATTTCCCTTTCTGCCAGGTTTGATCTTTGTCCTTGGACAGTGCATGGTACAAGAGAGGGATTCTCTTGCACTGAAATTCTCCTCCAGGATTGTTTTATCAGGATGGATGGTAAAACCATAGAGAAGAAGTCCAGGTTCAAGGGAATCCATACAGAAAGGCAGTGGTTAATCTCAAATGTATGAGCAAAGTGGTTTTTCAGTGGAAAATTAGGAATTTGTCTTCAATTCTGAGACCCTCTGTTGCTGAGTTACCTCATACAAATCTCAGCAAAACTGAGGTCTATACTGAAGCTTCACTGAAGATGGAGAGACCAAAAAATGCCTGAACTATAATTCTGAAGAAATAGCTCTGCTTAATCCTTAAATCTCAGTGATTATGTCTGATTAGAAAAATTAAATTTTCTAAATTGTTTTGAAAATTCCAAATTTCAAAATCCTCTATTCCAAAAAATGTTTTCTGCTGCTCTTTAGATTTCATCTACTATTTCACCTACTATACCTATCTTTTTTTTTTTTTTTTT
>VXAX01006279.1:144251-159491 GCA_013399835.1 Leptocoma aspasia
TTTTTTTTTGGAAGTGCCTTAGGGTATAAATAAATAACAAGGCACTTGGGATTTTAAAATTTCCATATCTTCCATCCCAGGTATTGTTTTGCTCTTAGTTCCTCCCCTGCAGCATTTGAGGACTTGTGTAAAACACAGCCAACACAATTCGATTCCTTTTAATTTGTTTTCTTTTTATTTTTTTTCCTTTTTTAAGAGACCTGTGAGTCACGGAGTTTCTAACAAACATCTGCTTAAATTTATCATGTGTACAACTGACCAGGAGCTGAGCAGCATTTCTTCCTGTCAGGTTTGGAGCAGCACGTGCTCCAGGCTGCAGTGATATCCACTGTTTTCCCAGGGAAGCAAAATGGTATTAAAGTTCCTAACTGGGCCCAATATCAGCTTGGAGCAAGATAATCTCCAAACCTTTCTCTCAAGTCCATTCTGGAGCTTGATTTGTACTTCACTCCTCTCTGGTGAGCAGTGAGGTGCTGAACTCCGAGCTAATACCAATTAAGAGGCATGGTCGTCAGGGGAGCAAAGAATTAAAAACAAATTGAGCTTTTCCAAGCAGCAAATTTTTCTTGGGTGAACCAGAAGAAACCAAACTTGTCTTCCAGTGCTCAGTAAGAGATCCCCTAAAATTCAGAGGCACAAAGCAGTAAAATTAACATTTGCAGGTAATAAATGTAACATTATTGTTTCCAATTTCAAATGTAAATAAAGAACAAATTAGCTCTGTTTGAAATAGGAATGTGTCTGGAATTGTTGCCATTTCCAGGGTTATTGACCCGTGCTCTGGAGCTGGAGTGGGAAATGACTGTTCAGGCTGTTAGAGTAAGTTCTACACTGCAGGATTTGGGAATTCATTGTGTTTCAATTAATTCCAGTTCTGTAAAAACCTCTTTTCTTGTTTTCTTCATCCTTTTCTTCTTATTTTGATTTTTATCATGAGCCAGCAATTAATTTTTTAATCAAGATTCAGCTAGAGTGTCATTAGTGCTTCAGGTCTAATAATGAGCATTCTGTGATTCTCAGGGAAAGTGGGTGTTTGCTTGTGGGTGCTTGCTTTTTGTTCTTTCTGCCCATGACTTGCCAGGTTAATATTGTGTTTGCAGATTTGCATTTGGACCATATTAGTGTGCAATCTTGAAGCTAAAGACCCAGAATATTTTGAATTCCAGTAATCCTCAACAGCCCCAAACACAATAGGCTTTCTCCTTTTACTTTCACTAATTATCTCAGTGCAGCACTCCAGGTGAATTTCAACACGAGCACTCTAATAATGTAATTAAAAATGTATAAAGGAATTAAAAATGAATTCAAAGGATATCCTGCAAAAACTTTCAAACCTGGACTAAATTAAATGACGAGATTTAAGTCCCTCTGTTTTGAAGGACCTGCAGTTGGTAGATTAAGAATGCTGGGGTACCACCAGGACCTCATGCAAAACAACATGAACTTCAAATTGAGCAGGAATAAGGGAATCTTCGAATCTCCTGGGTCTCCTTCCCTTAAAGGCCACCTGTACTTTGCAAATAGAAATGGTGTGCCAAAAAAATCTTGCAACCAACAAGGGTATTCCCTAATTGAGAAGGATTTGAAGGTGGTAAGAGGGAAGCTGAGTTCCTGGTCTGTGGAAGGTGTCCCTGCCCATGGCAGGGGGTGGAAGAAGATGAGTTTTAAGCCATGATTCCATAGCTCCCTGATTCCTGAAGCTGTGTGTGACTCCTGGGGCAGGACAGCATTCAGCTGATGTTTGGCCCCAGTTTTGGGGGGATTTGGGGTACGTTCAGCCAGGACCTGCTGACTCTGGTTCTCTCCCATGCAGCCAGCTGGGTGCAGAGCTCCTGAGGGCAGCACCCAGCAAATCCAGCCCTGTCCATCCCTCCCACCATTTCTAGCTCTCCTCCACACATGCTCCAGCCCAGGAGTGCCCCAAGCTGCAGCAAAAGCATCAGCCATAAAATCATCACGTCATTAAGGCTGGAAAAGGCCTCCAAGACTCATTAAGTCCAATCTCTGTCTTAATCCCCCCCTGCCCACTAAACCATATCACCAAAATGCTCAACTCAACGAGCCATTCACTTAAGAGATGGATTTGGTGATCCTGGTGCGTCCTTTTCCACCCAGAATCTTCTGTGATCTGTGACTTACTCTTCTTTTTAACACTTCCAGGGATGGTGACTCCACCTCTGCCCTGAGGACACTCCTCCAAAGCTCGACCAGTCCTCCAGTGAAGAAATGAAGCTTTAGTTCATCCTTCCATCTTCTCCTCTGCATTCCCAGAGGACGAGCAGGCCCAGCTCCACCAGCCCTGGAGCTCCAGAGGAAAACTCCACCCTTGTCCAGGATCCCTGCTCCAGCAGAGCCACATCTGTCACTGCAGGAGGAGCAGCCACCATGGAATGGCACTGCCACCAACACCCTGACCCACAGGCTGGCAGGCTGGCTTTGACTCTGGCAGGGTTGGTCTGTATTACTGCATTTTTCTATTTTTGTTTTCTTCCCTACTAAAGAACTGTTATTCCTACTCCCATATCTTTGCCTGAGAGCCCCTTAATTTCAAAATTACAGTAATTCGGAGGGAGGGGGTTTGCATTTTCCATTTCAAGGGAGGCTCCTGCCTTCCTTAGCAGACCCCTGGCTTGTCAAACCCAGATGCATCTATACAGACTTCCAGGCAATTTTCAGGAGCCAAGGCAGCCCTGGCTCATCCTGTGTGCTGGGGGTGGCTTTGGGAAGAGCAGACAGAGCACCCCAGGCTCTGCACAGCCATGGATGGAGGCACAGGGGTCACTCAGACCTGGCCATCAGGAGCCTGGTGCCTGACTCTGATTGCTGAGGACACCTGGCTGCACAGCAAAGGCTCTGCACAGCAAAATAATTAAATCAGGACAGGTCAGCTAAGCTGAAGTGTCTGTTTCTATAATCACAGCATTATCAAATGCATTCCTCAATAAACACAGCGACCAGCCCCCCTGAAGGCTCCTTTAGTCTGCAACAAGTCAGACGAGTCTATTTTGGACAAAACCCTAATGAGCTGTCTCTGAGTTGTGCCAGACTTCTGTCTCAGGCCTGTGCACTTCCCTCCAGCACTGGGAAGGACTGCTTTCTGAACTGGGGACAGTAAATGACCTAATGCAGCCTCATCACAGAAAAAGCAAGTGTGCAGGCACTGGAGTGTACTGGGAGACTGGCCATGATCACAAGCAAACATCTGTAATAAAACATCACAGTCAAAATGCACTTGAAGTGATGTGTGCATGGAGAACAGCATGGGTAATACTGAATGATATTTATCACATTGGACATCTTCATTTTTCTGTTATTTCTCCCTTCCTTCAGGTATTTCCATGGATCCAGCTGTAAATGTTGTTGGTTTTTTTCCCCAGGATTTTTTTTTTCTCCAGCAAGTTATTTACTCCTCCTTTTGAGAATTTTAATACATGAAATATGTCTATAAAAATCATATTCCTGAAAGTCTGGCAGAAGAAATAACCCAAGCATCATGTAAAATATCCCAAGTCTAGAAATTCCTTCTGAAGCCACTCAAGCTGTTTAAAAATAATGATAGAAATTGTAACACTGCATGGAGACATACACACATATAAGTTGAAAGTCTTTCTTCAAGCTGTTTGTTTCAATTTGTTTATTGTAGTTTCTAAGTTGGTGGTTATGAGGATTTTGGTTTTTGAGCTCAGGGTGATATCCAAGGAGGGTTTTCCTAGCTAAGGCACCACAAGGAAAATGTTTTCCCCAGGCTCCTGAGACCAAGGCCAGTCCCTACCACCTCTGAATAGTGGGAGCAGAAACCTTCTAAATTCAGGGCAAGTTCTCCCAGAACAAAACGGTGTTTTGCCACCAACTCCTTCTTTTTGTCTCCTGGGGGTTTTATTCAATGCAGAGCTCCCTGCACAAACTGGATGCCAGGATTTTCCAAAGGGAAAAAAAAAAAAAAAAAGCATTAAAAAACATGCCAGAACAGGCTTTGGGCAAGAATTTTAAGAGGCAAGTGCTTAAAGCCAACAGAAACTAATGGAGCTGTAGAGGGCAATTAATTACCCTGGACTGTGCCTGGATCCCAATTTATTCAGGACCTGGACAGAGTCAGATCCTGATTTCTCTCCTTTTGTTTCTCCTCTCACCTCTGTGTGCCTGGTGCAGGCTCAGAGTCTTCCTCTACTGTCCTCCTCTGTTTTTGGGGTTGGGACCTGGTTGGATTGGGAACACTGAGATACATTTAATCATAATCTCCTTTGGAGCAAGAGGATTAAGGAACATACAGAGATACCAGCTTTAAAATTCTGCAAATCAGTGCTCTGTAGTGGATCTGTTTGTGTGGAGAGATCCCAGTGTGGATTCCTCTCTCTAACAGCATTCCTAGCCTGGATGTTGATAGTTGGCCCTTCCCATACAGCTTTTCCTGGTTCTGCCTTCCTTTTGGAGTCTCCATGTCTTCTTCTATACTTCCAGTTTGGATCCCTGCATAAACAAAATAAAATTAATTTAGTAAACTGCAGGTTCTTCACCTGAGGAAATCCACCTCAGCAACACAAGAGGAGCCATTCCTCATGTTAAATCCTTGCTGAGGAGAAAAATCCCACAAGTACTCCTGGAACTCTCCCTAATCTGATAAAATGACCCTGTCTCACACCGGATTTTGCATTTTAGCCGGGAAAGAGAGCTCCAGATGGGAAAGCATCGCTAAATTGCCTTTCTTAGAATAATGATAGGGATAATGAGGCCTGGCCTCACCTGGAGGAGAATGCCTCACTGCAGAGATGTCAGGCAAGCAGCAGGGAGATCTTGGAGCAGGTTTAGGTTATCTACACACAGCCAGTGACCTTTGAAGGCTTTGCCCACGGGGGAGAAGTTATGGAGCTGAGCAGGCAGGGAGAACAGGTGAACCTGGAGAATGATTTCCTCTGGAAACAGCTCATCCATTACTGGCAAAATAGACCCAGGATGCTCCAGAACACAATTCTGAGTGTGTTCACAGTTGCTAGGGAAGCTAAAAGTCAGCCTGCCACACGTTAAAACCAAGCGTGACACAGATCTCCACCAGGAAAAGGATGTGATTGTGCAGGCAGAACTGAACCTGCTCTGAAGATGAGGCACAGGGTGGTTGGACAAGGTTTTACATAACCTTCTGTCCAGGTGTAAGACCTGGCATAAAACCTGGAAGATCAAAAGGGGGCTTTTGTGCACTGAGGGTTTTCCTACAAATTCCATAAGGGATCCCCCTGCCCTTGCCATCTCTCATCTGATTTGGTGCAGAAATAGCAATTTTTGCATGTCCTGGTAAGGATTTCTCCCATAAAGCCAAGGATAAATATTTATTTATTAGGGAAAAGCTCCTAGGAGGGAAATCCCACTAAAGCTCTGTCTCACCAAACTTCCCCCACTGACAGTGCAGACATCTGCATTTGAGCTGATCACTGAAATTAATGACTACTAAGTGCTGCAACTTCCAATTCCTTGACCTATTTTAAGTGTTTGGTTTAGGCTGACTGAACTGATCCTGCAAAAATATGTTTCTTCCTGTCATCTCCAAAGGTGCTGATAACAGAACATGCTGTGATACAGCACATGCTGGAGCTGTACAGCCTTGTTCCAACACTCACCAGCCACAGACAGTTCAAGGTCAGGATTTTCCCACAATATCTGTACATTTCTCCCATTTGCTTGGTTTTAAAATGCATTTGTGTAGCATGTTATGCACCCTGCATCTGGGTGCTACAGATCATTTTGCTCCCATAAAAGTCTCATCTGCCCAAATATTGTTGTGTATGTCAAATGAAAAAAAAAAAAAAAAAAAGTTTTGAGGAAGATGTGCAGAATATTTCTGCAGTTAAAAAATAATTAGACCTGCAAAAAGGATGCAAGGGGTGTAAGAACTAGCAATTAAATAATTTGTGCAAAAGAAGATGTTGGGATGTTCTAGAGAGGATGAGAGAAAAATAGGTTCTTGCACTATGAGAAAAGAAAATAACTCCAAGCATGAAATAGCAGAGAGACACATGGAGTTATCACAGATATCTCCACAGATATACAGACTGTGGAGATGTGAAAAGCCGAGGCAGAGAGAGACCTGGGAGTGATCAGAAGTAGAAAGGTAAGTGGGATCTCTGTTCTCAGCTGTGATCAAATCTGGCAACGTGTCTGGGCAAAGCAGCAGCAGGCAGAGAGCTGAGGCAGCAGGAGCCAAACAAGGAGGAAGGATAAACACAAAAAATAACCAGACATGGAAGAAATCGGACTAAAGTAGAATTTCAAGGACAGAAAAAGATAGAAAATTGTGAATATCTGTGATTTTCCTTTATTTTTTTTATGCTGAATTTGAGAGTATGATTCCTGGGTGAGTTTAGATATCTGAGGAGTTGGTGGCAGACATGATCCCAGCATGGAGAACTTCTTCCTTTCTCAGAGAGAACTTCTTCCTTCCTGTCTCTCATGAAGCAGCATTTCATGGTTTCCCCTCCCTGCTCACAGAGAACTCAGATTCTGAGTCACGATTATGCAAAGATACAGCACTTGCTGCTTGCAACTTTTATTTGTACACCAGGCATCGTTTGAACTTTATTGCTGCCATTTCCTTTCTATCTCCAATACCAGGCCTGCCCTCAAACCCCCCAGCATCCTTTAAAACACACACTTCATTAGTTCTGTTTTGAAAAGCATTGTAAACACCGAAAATACATCTCAGACAGGGATGTCTGGAATTGATAATGAAATTATGGCTCGTTCTGGGGCAGAGGGAACCATAAAACAGATATTAATGTGAAACTCGAGCCCTTGGATCCTGCACTAGGAAGAAAACTCTCAGATAAAGTGCCATTAACTGCATTAATGTGTGGTTTCCATTTTAATTTCTCTGTAGAAGACCCTCAGAGCCATTCTGTTTATCCCCCATCAGGATGTTTTGCAATGCTGTTTATCCCACATTAGGATGTGTTTTCCCCCTTTTCAGCTCTGGAAGCCCTGCAGTTTGGATTGGATTACAACCCCAGGAGAGTGGCACCACCCTGGTGGAACATCGGGAATTAATTTCTACCCCTTGCTGCATATTTTTCCAAAGGTTTCTACAGGCTGCCGTGTGTTTGATGCATCTGCTCCTGGCTTGGGGTACAAGGGAGGTACAGAACTAATTTAGGCCATGCTGAGTGAACAAACCAGGAGGGAATTCACTCATTACCTGAGCACGTCATTTCCAAACTGCCGGAGCTTCACCTGTACAAAATGCAGGCTCTGTGCTTTGTCATTTGGAGAACGAGTCTGAGACAAAATTAGCTTTAATTGCACTTGCTGCTAGAGAGGATTTTACTTTCTAATGCTCCCGGAGAAGTAGGAAAAGATTGGTAATGTGGCCAAGGTGAGATTTATTTTTAGAGGTGCATGAGCTACAGATATAAACTATATATATATATATATATATAAATTGCACACTTGTGTCTGTTTAGCTCCCCAGGTATCTGTACTAATGGGCTTTTAGGCCATGAAGTATTTATAATGAAATTTAACAAAGAGCTGGAGATCACGGAGAGATTGAATTACATTGTTGTAAAAGCCAGAAGCTGGAGAAGAGGGAGGATTTTAGTGCTGGCACTGATAATAAAGATAAATTCACCCTTTATTGGACACCTGAGAATTCAGGGAGGTACCCCTGGGGTACTGCTGCAGGCCCTGGGCTGTGCTCCAGAATTCCCAGTCAGGAATGGTGGGATGGAGAACGTGGCCCAAAGTGGCCTTGGTTGCCTGAGGAATTTCTTTAAATTCAAATATTAAAGCAACTTTAAAATTATACACACTTTATCGTGTTTGGCTGTTTTCTGCCTTGAAATAACCTTAAGTAAACTGGTGAAATTAATATAATTTCAGCACTAAAATGGTGTCAAAAATCTGGCTGGAGCACTTTGGAGGCTGCTGGTTGCTTTTCCACGCAGCTTTACCGTGGAGCGTGTCAATATTTCAGTGAGAGGTGTTTAAGGCCCCTTTTCACATCAGCACTTTCCCATCTGCTCACCATAGGGCTGCCACAGAAAGAAGTGGCTGGTCTCTATCCATGTTATCTAGTGCTATATTCCCAAATATTTTTTTCCCAGTTAATCCTTGTGTCTTACAGAGTGTCAGACCAGCCCAACTGGATGTGTCTGGCTTTGTGGGATAAGCAGTCCATGAGCCTGGACTCCCATTAACCTCCCAGGAACACCCAAATTTTCCTGCAGAGCCTTGCCAAACGGGAGAAACAATTATCCTTGTCTGATCCTTTGGTTATTATCTTGCTCTCTGCACGGAGTAATTAACTCTAAGGTATCGTCCAAACAAATAAATTTCACCAGGCTTTCTGGAAAATCTCTCATTAGAAAAATGAGTTTGGTTGTCTCAGCTCATATGGCATCGATCAATGCTCTGCTCAGCAAAATAAATACAACTTGGGGAAAGTTGGGATCAATCTCTGCCCAGAGAAGATAAATGAGGCAGCAGCAGGGAGAGCCACTGCGAGCACATTTAAGTAATAAGACCCAGCAGGACCTGCCATTGTTAGGGCAGACGCCCTGAAGTGTCTTAATGTGATTATAATGTGGCTTCCTGAAAGAAACCAATTATAACTATCTTAGATAAAACATTATTATCAATATTCTGCGGGGCGAACCGCAAGCCAAACAATTAAAATTTTATTTTTCAACTTCTTCGCACGGTTTTGAAAAGCCTTTCCAAAGACACTTTGCCAAAAGCACCTTTTTTTCTGGGTGCAAATGGTGAAAAGTAGAGCTGGTCCCTGGGCTTAGCACAGGCACAGAGGTCAACACAACCCAGGTTTAATTTCCAAAGGCATTGTTAAAAATTTGTATGTAAATTCTTTTTTGCTCGGTTAGCTGGCTAACAAATTGAATGTTCCTTCCTGATAGCTTAAAAAGAGATTGAATGTATTTTAAAGGATATTTAGAGCTTGTTTTCAAATTGCAAAACCCTTATTTGAATATATTAATTTTGTTTCTGAAGGTGCACTTGTGTCCTATTCTGTAGTGCCAGCGAGGGGGAAAATGGAGAAAGGTTGTGCATCACTTTCATTTATTGAACACTTATCTCATGTTGAAATCTAATTTATGAAATCTGAGGGTACAGCAGGTTCTTCCCTTGGTACAGACATTGTTCAACCTCCTCGTTAGCGACTTTGGAGGGGGCAAAATGCAACCTCAGCAGGTCTGCAGGTGACTCAGGGCTGGGAGGAGTGGCTGCCATCCAGCAGGGCCTGGAAATGCTGGAGAAACCAACTGGAACCTCATGGATCCCATCACAGGTGCAGTGCTGATCTCCCCAGCATGAGAAAGGCAAGGACACACTGGAGCAATCCCAGCAAAGGGCCATGGAGATGATTCAGGGATGGCAGCAAGAGGCTGAGTGAGCTGGGATGGTCCAAAGGTTCATCCCAGTGATGGCCAAGAGCCCCCAAGCACAAGGTGAAATCTGAAGCTGTGTCCCAGCCCAAGGCCAGGATCAGCTTGCCCAGCAAGGTGGTGGAGTTTCCATCCTTGGAGGTTTTCAAAGCCCAGCCCTTGCTCCAGCAGGGATTGGGCTGGATGATCTCCACCTCAGCCCCTCTGGGACTCTGATACATCAAAGAAAATGAACCTCAGAGCGACCTCATTTCCACAGGAATGACTGGAAAAATATCTTGTGCGAGATGTTCCCCCGTTTTCCCCTCGTGTCTGATGGCTTTGCACTCAGTACTCGCCATGAAACAACAGCCTGTGACTTCCTGAGTCTTCTGCTCCCCCTTGTAGTTTGTGTAGCTTTGCCTTTTTCTCCCTTCAAGGTTAATCTGGCCTATTTAAGATCTTGTCTATTTTGCAATACTTTTTTTATCTCTGTGGCTGAACAGATCATATATTCTTAAAAGAATAACAAAGTCAGGAATCCAATATCCACAAGCTTTATTCTGGTAATTTTGTTTAAAGTTTATATTAAAACTTGTCACAAAAGCTTTAAAAATGCATCTGTGGATCATTTTTAGTTGAATATTTACTCTATGTGTTTATATATTTAAAGATCTTTTCTGCAAAGAAACCCAGGATGACTGAACTTGCTGGATTATTTTTTATTAATAAATTTTTACAGCTTACATTCCACAAAATTGCTGGGAGCCTTAACTCCTCCATCACCACCAACAGGGACCAGCTGAGCATTCATTTTCCCAGCCTGTGCAGATAAATTCAATCCACACCTGGCATTTCAGGTATAAATATCTGAAACCAAGGATGTTCTTGAGGTTGGCAGGCTCACGGCAGCAAAATGAAGCTGACACGAGTTCCAAACGACCAATGATTTAAAATTTGGAGGAAAATAATAAGACAACTTATTTGCAGAGCCCATGCAGGCTGCTGCTGAGGTTTTTCCCAGCAGGTTACTTATCAGCCTAATAGAAATGCTGACATGCACAACCTTAACTCCTGGATCACCCAGGCACGGCTCTAATCCAATTGATTTGTGGTTCTTTCCTTGGATGAAGACATAAAGTGGATGTGTTTTCCAAAATATCCTCACTTCTTCTTTAGGACAAAGAGGCTGTCCCAGAGGTACCTGTGATTACATGATTCAAGGGGATTTTTATGATTTTTTTGGCACCTGCTAAATGGCAGTGTGTCATATTTTACCCCAGCTGAACTGCAGCCCTGGGAATAATGACACGATTTTCAGCTGCTAATACCCTGCCCTGACCTCTCAGCAAATTCCCAAATTTAAGCACTTTTTAAGTTTACACCCCAATAGCAGGGTTTTTTTTTTAATGAACTATGTCAGATAATTATGTTGTCATACAATTTTCAATTATCAAAATTAACACACAATATTTGCAGCAATGGCTATGTCACACTGCGTTTTCTCCTCAAGTTCTTGTTTTCCAAACCGTAAAAAAAAATCCAGATATGAAATTTCTTCCTTTTTATTCGACTTCATTATGCTGAGAAAAACAATCTGTTGTATTGCAGAGTAAAAACAGAACAGAAGAGTCAATCTAACAATAACTTTATTTAAATATACAGGGCTCTGCTGTTACTGAGATTTGTTCTTCAGTGCCTGGCTGGGTGGGGCTTGGAGCAACCTGGGCAAGTGGAAGATTCCCTGCCCATGGAAAGGGGTTGGAACAAGGTCATCTTTAAGGTTCCTTTCCAACCCAAACCATTCCATCATTCCAGGGATGTAAGTACAATTTTGGTGATGCTCTGTCAGTCTTGGCTTCATCCAAGCTCTCTTTCACCTGGGCTCTGGGTAGGCAGCTCTTTTTTTTATCCTGGGGCAGAAGAGTGGTAGCTCTACATTATTCCAATTATCCAGAGAGATTTTGGCTGCAGGACGTGGCCCCATGGACAATTTTTAGTAGATATTCAGATAGAAGTTTTGAAAATCTATCTTTAATTAGGAGCTCCTGCACCTTTCCTAACCTGAGCTGAACTAACCAGCAGCTGGTCCTGCACCACAACCACGACAGGATTCCTCTTCCCTGCCCAGGAAGGCTGGGATGGGGAATTTTCAGCAAGACCACGAGGATTTCCTGTGGCAGACTCAGCCCCTCACAAGCTGCTGCTGCTGACTTTTGGGCCAAGTCCTAACAGGATCTATAATTCCAATATCTGAAAAATATTGGATGCAGGAATTGGTATGGGAACACGGGCTTGGCAGGAAGGGTCTTGTCAGGAATTCAGACTCGTGATGGGTATTTACTACCCAGGTAGCAAAAAAAAAAAAAACAAAAGCTTCTGCATTGGGTTCATGCTGTCATTTTGGGTTTCCTGAATTAAATATATGATTTGAAGCCAAGAGATATTTTATAGGCGGCGTTGCTTTCTATAGCAAAGAGAGATTTTATAGTCGGTGTTACTTTCTGTAGCAAACATTTATGGGAGTCTGAAACTTGATACACAAATATTTGAACATTTTCCCACATCCGTATGGTGAATCAGTTATATAAATACATTCTGCAGCCTTAGCAAGTAAGGATCCGTTTCAGTAAATCTTCCTTTTAGAAAATCTCTGTCATTCTCTAATCAGCTTTCTCTTCTTAGTTTTCATCTACATGTACATTGGGAAGCTCAGTCAGTAACGAGTTCAGGAACATAACTCGAAAATTATTTTTCAGAATAATTTTAAAATATTTTCCATCAAAACCATACCAGGATCATAATCAATTTGTCTTATGGACTTTTTTTCATTAAACTGGTTTTTATTTGTAAATTACATTCTTGTTTGCTTCCCCTTTGAAAAGGCTTGAAATGAGACGCTTAAGGGCAATCAATAATTTAAAGGCGCAAAAAATTGTTCCACTCATCACTTTTCTAGGAATAAGGTTATTAATTTCTTTTTTATTTGATTTGATTTGATTTTTGCGAGTGAAGGCTGTTAAAACTGATGGGTCTGGACTGAGTGCAGCTCAGAGATGTTTCTGTTTGACAAGCTCAGTGCTGAGGAGAGGAATCACATTTCAAGTGTTTGGGGATCAAAGGGAGGGAAGGCAATCACGTAAGCCCCAAATTGGATTGCTCTGGCATATTTTATTTATGTAAACATTGCTCAAGGAATCGAATCACTGGCGCTGAAATACCTGACTCAAAGGGCTACCTTGCGGAAATAACAGCAGATTATAGGGTTGGCAAAGGAGAAGACACTACACCTGCTCATTTGGTGTCGGTGAGGGAAGGAAACGAGTTATATTCCAGGCTGAAAAGCAGTTCTCCAAAGATAGAAGTCATCAGTGGAAAGAAATGCACCTCTCAATTACCATGATCAAGTATGATTTGCTCTGGGAGAGCACAGAGGTTTGCTGTGATCCCCTTGTCAAAATAATCACAATTTCCCCCGGCCTTGGTGACAAGGTGAGAGGATCCAGGCTCTAATTTAGAGCTGGTGGAGAAGGCAGCAAATGCTGAACGGGCTGGCAGCTGGAGCTGGGGGAGGCTGCATCAGTCTGGAACAACTTCCCAGCCATGGGATGCCCCAGAATTCACAGAATCCCAGAATTCACAGAATCCCAGAATCCCTGGGTTGGAAGAGACCTCCAAGGTCATCGAGTCCAGCCCAGCCCCAACACCTCAATTAACCCTGGCACCCAGTGCCACATCCAGGCTTTGGTTAAACACACCCAGGGATGGTGACTCCAGCACCTCCCCGGGCAGAACATTCCAGAACTTTATCACTCTTTCTGTGAAAAACTTCTTCCTGACATCCAGCCTGGATTTCCCTTGGAGCAGCTTGAGGCTGTGTGCTCTGGTTGTGTCAGTGCTGCTTGGAGCCAGAGCCCAGCCCCAGCTGAGCACAGGCACCTTTCAGGGGTTGCAGAGAGTGCTGAGGTCACCCCTGAGTCTCCTTTTCTCCAGGACAAACACCCCCAGCTCCCTCAGTGGTTCCTCATATCTGGTGGTGCCAACTCCCTCCACAACCAGCGTGGAATTTCTGCCACGTGCCCACAGCAGTCTCACCCCGAGTAGATGGGAATCATCACAAACTACTTGAAAATTACAAACTGGGGTCATCTCCTTTAATGAAAATCTCAAAATCCTGTAAGAAATGATGCACTTTCCTGCCCTTGAGAGCAATTTTTCCCATAGCACCGTTTTTTAGAGACCCTAGGAGCACAAGTGACCCCAAAGCAGAGGTTCCCTGATGGGACAGTGTCAGAGGAGCCCTGGTCTCACAATCAGCTCAGTTCCTACAGCATTCAATTTTGGGGCTTTCTGTTTCTGTTTGCTGCAGTGCTGCTGAATGTCGTGGATAACAACACCTGACTATAGCTACCAGCAGAGGAACACAAGGAAATACAGCCTCATTTTGCTGGTGTAACTTGGCAATGGCACATTTGCTATTTTTCCATTGATGGCAGGTTTATCTTTTCAGCAGAGACAAAATATCTCTGTCCAAGGTACAGCCAACACCTTCACTTAGCCCATGAATTTCCTTCCTGGATTTCCGATGCTTTTTTGGATTAAAGACTGGAAGATTTTCGGTGATGGCCAATTCATTGCTTACATTGTTATCAGGAAGTTGTGGCAGCCTGGCAGTGTTTCAAAAAACCCCTGGGGCAGGGGGGAAGCAGATCTCAGTGGCCCAGATGTGTGTGCCACAAAATCAGGCTTCCCAAAAATTCCCCGTAGCCCTCGGTACGTCACAAATGATCCATTGGTGCCTGCAGGAGCCCTTGGCCAGTTAAAGATTTTCTGATCTCTTGCAAGGCTGGATGTCCTCATCCTGTTTTTCTTCAGGATGGTCTCTCTGAAAATGTGGGTCTTGCTTAGATAAGGTAATTTAATTTATTTCCCTTTTTGTTGGTCTTGGCCTGTGCCACAACAAAGGACAGGACAGACAGGTCCCTGTGTGATGGGATTCCTCTTTTTTTTTCCTTTTTCCGTCTCCCACACAAACAGGAAAAGCACTAAATATGTACTAAAATATTTCTGAGGGCGGGCTGGGGCAATGTGGTGGTTTTAGTTTGAAATTGGGTGGAAATATTAATTTGCGTAGAGGTTTTGGTTTGTTAATTTAAGATTTTTTTAATTTTGCGATATTTTAGTTAATGTGTTGATGAGTGTGGTGGGTTTTTAGTGTTGGTTAATTATTAATATTAATGTATTAATTATTAATACGATGTATTTATTTTTTGTTGTGGGATAGGATTAGGAGAAAGATAAAGCAGGTTTAAAACTTTAAAAGGGTATATAGGAAGTTTTATTAACAGTAATTAAAAGAAAAAAAGTAGTAAAAATTAAAATAAATTTTTAGTATACTTTTCTTTACAATTTTTTTATTGATAATGTAAAGAAATAAAATTTAAAATTTTAGTTTATTATTTTTTAAATAGTGGGTTTTTTAGTTTATTTAGGGAGAAAAGTTTTTTTGTTAATGTCATGGAGATTTTTTTATAAGAGGAAAAAATAGTTTTCTTGTGGTTTTTAATTTTTGAATGAATAATAGTAATTTGTAATTACTATTTGTAACAGTAATTTTGAAATTACTAATTTGTCATTTGTGAAATTTGTCATTTTGGAGGTTCTTTTTAGTTTTTATAAGTCTTTTTATCGTTTGTTTCTGGGCAATTGCTTGTTCACGGCAATATTTCAGCGTTTAGCCCGTGCCACTGAGGCAGGGCGAACGAAAGCCACTCCCTGTGCAGGGTGACAGTGGCAGGCAGGCGGTGGCAGGGCGGTGGTATTGCCGTGGTCCATTCGTTAACGAAGGACTCTTGACAATCATTTCAGAAGGCTAAAT
>VXAX01006279.1:164765-228960 GCA_013399835.1 Leptocoma aspasia
CTTTTTTCCCCTCCATATTCTATTTTCTGTTTGAAACTTCTATTTTCCACCCTTTTAATTCTTTTTTGCTCTATTTAACCTTCAACATCCGAACACCAAAATTTTCTACCAACACTTTTTTCCTAGGAGCTCAAAGTCCTCTCTCCTTGCCGGCTTTACACCCCGTGCTACCCTGCAGCATCTTGCAAGGCAGTGTTCTACTCCAAAATATTTCTGCAGCTTTTGAATGACATCATTTCTAAATGGCACAAAAACTATTTGAAGGGGGATAGGAATCGTGGGATTATTTTTATTTGGCTTTTAAGCTCTTTAGCAACAGATTTGCTCTTTTCTAATTTTGTTTCACCACTAATAAAGGGATTATTTTTGGTTTAGAAAGAAGGGGGTTGTGAGGTTGTATGAGGCAACCTGGCTGAATGGGATTCAAATCTTGATTGGTTTTTGCTATACACTGCAAACAGTGTGTTTGAGAATTAAAAGTTTAGGCAATTCACTGGACAAGAAATTATGCTGAATGAGGTCAAGGGACCTTCAAAATTAGAGGTTCACATTCTAAAATGTGAATGTTTTTGTCATAAAACTCTCCCCAACACTGGTGTCAGTCCATCCTTTTTAAGAGGGTGACATTATCAGAAGTCACTGCACTGCCCTTATTCTGTTCCCACCAAAATAAATCAGTTTTTCACTTGGTTTGAAAAGAGACCAAGGAAAATCCTGGGTGCTCCTGGAAAATCTCAGCTGCAACATGCATGGGGGTTTCCCAGAGTTTATCAGTGGATCAGAGACTTGATTTGGTTTGAAACCTTCAAGCAAAGCATCATCAAGTGAAATCCTTCTCATGGAAGATTCCCTGCCCATGGCAGAGGTTTGGAATGAGATCTTTGAGGTGCCTTCAAACCCAAAAACCAATTTTCTGTGAAATTTATGAGCACAAATGCATCACACGTTTAAAATTCCTGTGCAGGAAAGGCATGGAAGCCATCCAGGCTGGACAAGCACAGCCCTCAGCTCCAGGGTTCACTTGCCAGCTGCACTGTGCATATTTAATCAAGTGCACTATTGTTTCCAGTCCCTCATTTAAATTCCTCAACTAATTAAAAAAATCATAAATAACTCTTATAGAATGGTCCTGTCTCTGCCAAGAATAATTAAAACAATTTAGCAGAATGAACCTCCTAATTGTCCATGTTCAGCATTCCTAATTCACCATAAAGCTGGATGCTGCTACAGGGAGCAAGTCACTGACATATCTCCTGTATTTTATATTTTGCTGGATGAAATTTGGAGCACTTTGCTCACATCTTCTCTGACCTTTCTGGGATTGTCTCACACACTTTTTCAACAAATTAAAGACTTTGCTTTTGCCCAATCTGTGTTTATAACAGATCCATTTCTCCACGAGATAGTAGCTGGTTCATCCTTTCCCTCTTGCATTTTTCATGCTTTAGGAACAATGAAAATGGGAACAGTGACTGGATGTGGAAAAACAACCTCCTTTAGGTAATGTGTTACCTTAAAGATACAAACATCCCAAAAGCTGAGATACTCAGAATGCTGGTCTCACTTTCAAAATTCAAGATATTGTCTAATTTTCATCAGGAGCCCTGGAATGCAGATCCGTGACTGCTTGGGACATGCAAAGGGTGTTGAAGGTGGCATCTGCCAAAACCTTGCAGTGTCACTCTCACTTTTCAGCCTTCTGATGTTTTCATTCTTGTGATGGAGTTTCTCACGCTGTTTTTTGTAAACATGCACATGTTTTTCTAACTGTCTTTTTGTTTTTCATTCCTTCTCCTGGGAGGAGAAAGGTTTGATGGACTTTGTCATTGACCAGTGTGGTTGGAGAGGTGGTAGCTTCACCTTCCAATCGATGGTCATTTCCAGAACTCTATATAATGTGAAAACCAAAATAAAGTTTCTCTCTTCTTTGCCTTCTCTCAGGTGTGGCTGCGTTTGTCTCTGCGTTTCGTGTTGCTCGATAGAGTTACATCGGAGGAGCAACGTCTGCAGGAATGGTGAAAATTCCCAAATTTCCAGAGAGAATTTCCCGTAAACCCAGAGCTACTTTAACTTCCTTTTAACCTGTGCCTTCTCAAATGGCTCCTGACAAGTCTGCAACTGTGCCTGTAAATAAAACATGAACTACCTGAGGTGGACAGGAAAATTATTGATTGCAGGGATTTTGTGTCTGATCCTCATCCTGCTCCTTCCAACCCCTTCCAAAAATGGCTCAAGCCACAAATCCCAGGCCAGGAGCTGTGCTCAGCCAAGGAGGCCTCTCAAAGAGAAAAGTATGGGAGAACTCACCATCCTCTGAGGATTTGGGACACATTTCCTCCTTGTTTGCCCCACCCAGGGCAAAATTGCCTTCACTGGCCATAATTCTGCTGCTCTAAAATAATCTAAATATAATAACATAGAAAAAAATCATACAAAGCACATTTTAAAGAACACAGGACCACGTGTCTTTATAAACTTTTGTTGATTTCAAGACAAAACGCTCAATAAATTCAACAATTCAACAATTTCAACACAAAACTCTCAATAAATTCAACAATTTATTGAATATCTAAGATTTAATTTGGGGTTTTTTTTCATTTCTGACCTATTTTTGTCTCCTTTTCATGGGACATCTCAAAATTAGCAGACTTTATCAGTCCAATCTTTCAACAATTTCCACGGTGCAGAGGAATCCCTTAGCAAAATGATAAGAAAAGACCTCAAAATGTTATTTTGTATCCAGATCATAAAATCAGTTTTTCATCATTTTCTGGTTTTATTGCCCTTTTTTTAATGATGAATTGGACATTTCTGCCTACAAACCCTTTAGCTTCCTCGAGGTAATTTGGCATCACATTTTAGGGAAAAAAAGTGCGTTCAAGGGCCTCATTTAGGAAAAAAAAATCAAGAGTCAGCAAGTCCCTCTCTCTTCCCTAAGACCTGATCAGCTAAATATCCTTCCTTGTTTATGGAGCTCCGACTTCCCAAAAATTCTGTAATGCCTGAGCAGAATCATCTTCCCCATGATTTCATCCCAATGCCTCTTGTCCTGACACAACAAACAAGGGTTTTTTTTCCTTCTTTTCAAGAGCATTAAAAAATAGTGATTCAGCACGGTTGTTTTATTAAACTTTTTTTTATTTTTTGCCTGCTTTAGGAAAGGGTAATGCAGATGATGAATGGGAACACTCAGTGGTAGAAGAGAAATGATTTGCACTTATTGCTTGAAATGTGTGAGTCGTAGCACTGTATAAACACCAAAAAAAAAAAATTTTAGATGAAATATAAACCACTGAGCCAGTGTTGCTGCTTTAACCTCTGTCAGACATCCCCCATATTTTTTGCTACTCGTGGAGCATTTGCAAACAGGTTTTCTGTGCACGAAGATCACCTTTGTTTGGAAACTGATACTACAAATTAATTAATTTAGGGAAAAACTGACCCTATCAATTAAATCCTGTGTGTCATCTCATGATGGGAATGTTACAATTTGGAGGAGCTTTAAGCTATTTATTTTTTTGATTCTAAAGTCCATTCTCAAGGTTAAGCAAAACTTTAACCCTGACCTGATAGTTCTATGCCAGGCTTTGGATTGGGAATGGAGATGTTTAAATGGATTTAAACGGAAAGGGAGGAGGTTTAGACGGGATACTGGGGAGGAATTGTTCCCTGGGAGGGTGAGGAGGGGCTGGGATGGAATTCCCAGAGCAGCCGTGGCTGCCCCTGGATCCCTGGCAGTGCCCAAGGCCAGGCTGGACACTGGGGCTGGGAGCAGCCTGGGACAGTGGGAGGTGTCACCATGGGAAGGGTGGCACTGGATGAGCTTTCGGGTCCTTCCAACCCAAACCATTCCATGATCCCATGGAAATGGAAATGGGACCAGCGATGTGGAGATTCCGCCTTTTCCAAAGAGCACTCCTCACAAAGGAACAGCAGGCAGGGTGGGTGGAGGATGTTCCAGTGGGAAACATCTCCAGAGACACAGTGCAGGTGTTGTAGCATCATCCTTGGGAATTCCTGAGCCCCTCTCCTCCTGCAGCCAACACCTGGAGCCCTCGCCACAACCCCCCTGGCATTAATCCTTTAATTCATCCCCTGCTAAGGTCCAGCCAGCTCTCCCCCTCCCAGCACAAATCCCTCTTTATATTTTGAGACGCCCTGAAACGCGTTCTGGTGCTGATTTTTTATTTATGTAGCTTTTGATAATATCATTTATGGCGTGTTCGTGAGAAACAGCCACCTGGTCCCACTGGGGATGACAGATCCTGGAAAATCTTGGAGAAAATAAAAGCAACAGCAGCTCCCCATGTATTTCTGGCTGCTTCTTGTTCCCCATAAGATGCTGTGACCCTGGGGCCAGGGCTCAGAATTTTGCTGATTTTTACCCTCATTTCCCCATTTGGCACATTTTTTCTCCAAAACCCCAATCTGGTATTTTCCAAAGGGCTTTAACAGAGTGGATCCACCTGGGGAAATGTTGTAGGGAGAGAATTTAACAGCTCAGCCTTCAAACCAGGCTGCTTTTGTGTTGGGAGGGGGAGATGCAGATGTGTACACAGATACAACTTCACAAAGGGATGCAATCATTAATCTTAACAGAAAACCAGGAATATTTTTAACAAAGTTCCTTCTGTGCCTCAGCTTTAATATCAGTGAGGAGAATTTTTTTTTATCTGTCTGTGTTATGTTTAATTCCCCTAATGATTAAAATGTATTTTTTCCTTCTTCTTCCATTTCTTTTTTTTTAATTTTTTTTATTTGAAAATGGGCCTCTAATGCTTGCAAATTCTTAAACATTTATGGATAAACCCATGAATCTGCAAACACTTGCAGATTTCCCCTGACAGTTTGAATTCCTATATTAAACCTCATCTGGTAACTGCAAGTGTCAAAATTATTCCTGGTGTGCTGAATCAGCCTAGCTTTGTCATTGCATCCAAGAGAAGTGGAAAATTAAAGTGAATTTCATTGCTTCATGGCTTGATACGTGAAAACACACGTACAAATGAACAGCACATACAAAATTATAATTTTAAATTACATTAATTTATGTCCTCTGGAGAGTTTTGTGTGTCACCAGGCGGGTAGAGACAGTCTTCCTCAGTAACCACTATTATGTATTGATTTTTTTTTAATACCTCAAGAAAAAGTAATACCTGTGGTGGTAGGTCCAGGAAGCACGTTGAATGTTTTCATAAAATTTCTAATGAGAAATAGTGAAATGCCAGAAAAATAGTGAAAGATGGGGAATTTCCTTTTCATGCCACCATGTGAATATTTAGCTGTTAAAATTCCTTAAAATCTGACATGAGTGAAGGATATTAATGTACATTTAATTAATGCAAATAAAATGCTTTTGGGGACTCACGAAGCTCAAAACAGTCAAATACCAGATATTCCATTATTTGTGCTTCTGACATGTTGTGTATATGTTAATATTTTATTTCCCGAACCATTCCATCTCTTCCTCTTATCTCTTCTTCCCAGTCTCTCAGATGAATATGGGTGAAATAAAAGGCATTTTAAAGCATTGTGAAGTTTCCACAATAATCTTCCCCTGACCATCCCCTGGGAGCCTTTTTTTGTTGGTGTGTTCAGCGGTAGGAATAGGAAAGGGGAATAAAAAAAAAACCATTTTTCAATGTTATTTTTGACTTTCTTTTCCCTTCCCCGCTCCCTGGAGCCAGCTTGTACTTTGCCCTCTCTGTTCTTTCTCGCTTGGCCTGAATCTCCTGCCATTTATCTTGGGCTTCCACCAGTGCAAGGAGGCTGCCCTCTAATTCCAGCAGATTTGTTTTAGATCCAAGGAAATGGGGAAATCTCTGCACCAGAACTCGGGGCTCGATGAGATTTAGGAATATAATTTATGTCAGCCCACATTCTTCTGATGTGGAACAGATACCGGTCTCTTGAACCAAGGGCACTCCTGTGGTTTCAGGGGGAAAAAAAATCCTTCCACACTCCTTTGTTCTGGTTTACTGACTGGTTGGTTGTGTGGGAAATGGTTTGGAGAAGACTCTGACTGTTCCATTTTTCTCTCTGTGCCTGACAGAATGATCTCTGCTCGTTCTCTGCTGAGCCCAGGCCTCAGAGAGGACCTGAAGGCCTGAGTGAAGCAGAGTCCACAGAATTCACAGAATTCACAGAATTCACAGAATTCACAGAATCCCAGAATCCCTGGGTTGGAAGAGACCTCCAAGATCATGGAGTCCAGCCCAACCCCAACACCTCAATTAACCCTGGCACCCAGTGCCACATCCAGGCTTTGGTTAAACACACCCAGGGACGGTGACTCCAGCACCTCCCCGGGCAGAACATTCCAGAACTTTATCACTCTTTCTGTGAAAAACTTCTTCCTGACATCCAGCCTGGATTTCCCTTGGAGCAGCTCGAGGCTGTGTGCTCTGGTTGTGTCAGTGCTGCTGGAGACAGAGCCCAGCCCCAGCTGAGCACAGGCACCTTTCAGGGGCTGCAGAGAGTGCTGAGGTCACCCCTGAGTCTCCTTTTCTCCAGGCTGAGCACCCCCAGCTCCCTCAGTGGTTCCTCACAGGGTTTGTGCTCCCAGCCCCTCACCAGCCTCGTTGTCCCCTCTGGATGTGCTCAAGCAACCCAGGTCCCCCTGGTTGTTTCTTTCTCACAGCCCTCCCAAGGAGTGTGAAACACTAAGCAGCACTAAAGCCTTGCTTTTCCTGAGGTGAATCACTCAGGGTGAGCTGCTGCTGGAAAGGAACTGTGCTCTGGGCTCTCCATCAAAACCTCCCTGTCAGCTTTGTCTCGATAATGTGCTTTTACATCCCTCCAGCCCTGCCAGCGAGGAAGCTTTACACAGAGCTCTGCTTCCACCAAGCAATCAAAGCTTTTGAGGCAACTTTTTTTGGGAATGATTGCCTGAATTTCCACTCCTGAGAAGCCCTGAGGCGGCTCATTGAGTGCTCTCATTAAGGCCTAAAGATCTCATCAGCATGACACTGAATTCGGGCTTTTGTTTGGGGCTGTGAAGGTAGACACGAAGTTCTGCTGGGCAGAGCCACTTTCCCAAAGCCCAGCTTTCAGCAGTCCTGCCAGTGAGGTGGCTCTGGCCGTCTGAAGGCAAAATTGCTCAAGAATAACTTTTACAGTCCTGAAAATTCCCAGGACACACCAGCTGAGATTGGAGGGAGGCTTGACTTCCAGCCACAGGGGGGAAAAAAAAGCAAATCAACAAAAAACAACAACATTTTCCAGTGTTATAAAAGCAAAAGGACAGTGAAGAGACTGCATTAAGCTGTTTTTAGAAGACCAATTCATGCTGCTTTATATCTCCCCTCATTTTAGTGCAGGCACACTAAGAACGTATTTTACCCATCTGCTGGAGTCTCCCTCCCTTAAATTGGGCTCTTTTTTGCTTGTCTTCCCTCGAAGTTTAGAAGAGGAGACTGCATTTGCTTGAAAATGCCATTTAAATATGTAAGAGTTTTATCAGCAGAAAGCCTTCATTATTGGAAAAACACGAATATGAGCCACTAAAGAGACTCGGAGCAAATGCGGGAGGCAGGAGGTGAGGATTACTGTTGCTGTGCTATCAGTGATGCTGAAAGGCTGGGGAGCCTGGAGGAAATTTAAATCATGTTCTATCTTTGGCAGCAGACGTGCTGGGTAGGGCTGGAGCAAAGGTGTGCAGCTTAAAAGCTCTACAAACCGGTGCAGAAATGAAACCACCTTCCCTCCTCGGTGTTTTATGGCTGCTTCTTCCCACTTAATTTTATAGCCTGGCAAGGAAGATAATTCCTTGGATCTTCTCTGTCATCTCATCCAAACATTTTGGTTTTGTTTAAACTCATCCTCATCTAACACCACTTACTCCAGGTTTTGCCTCAGGGCTTTAGAGGTGTTTAGTTTTTATTGTTCTCCTGTTGTAAGCAGAAGCACAAACACATCTTAGATCATGGCAGGCTGTGTTTGACACGGATTCACACATCCATGAATTAGTTTGGAGCATTACAAGGAGAAAAGTGAGATTTAGGGCAAAGGGATGAGCAGGAGCAGGGACTTGCAAGACCTCTAAAAATTCCTTTGAAATCTGCAACTGATTTTCTCTTTATGAAAAAAAATCAAACCAATTATGCCTACAAATTATAAAAGCTCTATATTCCATTATCACCAATATTTAGATGTGGTGTAGCATTAAACTTACAAATGGGATTTTTTTTTCATAAAGTATAAATAATTAGCATTGCTTTATTTCAACTCCAACATCTGTTAGCTCAATTTTGCTGGTATTTTTTTGTGCTTTTTAATCTGCAGAGTCAGAGGAGAGAGCAATTAAATGATATAATGTGTTTAATTTCATAACCTGGGGTAGTTTCATGAAGAGTAAGAAAAAGAAAAATGAAGGTTGAACATCAGGACAGGAGGTAAAGAAGTATCATAAAAAAAATCCCTCAGGGTATCTCATCACTTGGGTGTCTTAAAACTAGTCTGGAAAATTGACTTTATTCTAGGAAAGAGCCCTGAGAGTTTGCACAGGGTGGGCTGGAAAAACCTCATCCCTTTGTTTTCCTGTTTGCTGTGCTGTTCCCTGAGACATGGCCATGCAAGTTCTTTCTGTCTGAAACATGGAAAATATCTGTCCTTTTTCCGATCACCATTTCCACTCCCATCAAGCTGCTGTGAAGACCCCAAGGCATGAGCAAGCTCAAGGGGTGGCCTAAAGCCAGCAGAGAGAGGAGAAATCCCTCCCTGTCTCCATCCTGGTGAGAACATATTTCCCAACACTCTCCTGCTGGAGCCTGCTGACTTCCAGAATAATCAGAATTTGTCTGGAAAATATTTCTAACAAAAAGCTTTGTAATCACATCTCTGTCTTGGTCATAGCAAATGATACAACAACAGCTGTTTCCTCCCAATTAATTGCATTTAATGGTGCCCAGACTGGGATGCAGAGGCAGCTCCTTCAGATGAAGATGTCAAAACTAATGGAGTGAACTGTGGCAAGGTGTGATTAATTCCTCGGCAAATATTTTTCTTTATTAGGCTGCTAATTAGATTACTTTCCGAATTCTCGGTTAATAAAAATATTAATATTTGATATTTATCTACTGCCAGGTACTAATAGCTGGCATGTTAAAGCCAGCTCTCGTGGAGCTGTATTTGTCTGGGTTTATGAGCTCGGAGCTTTGCTGCAGTCGGGGTGGGCTTGGTGCAGATTTTGCACTCTGTAGTAGTCATAACACCTCCTATTAGTGCACCAGGGGGCCAGGAAAATCAGAGCCCTGATTATGCTGGGTGTGCTCTTACCCAGAATTGTAGAGCTCTACACTAACTGCTCTGAAGCCAGATGCCAAAAAAAAAAAGAAATTAAAATAAAAGAAAATTAGAGAATGTGTGAAAGTCACTGCTTTACGAGGAAAATAAAGCAGCTGTGAAGGAAGGAATCAAAATATACAGAGCTCAAATTATCTCCTGTGTGCCAAACTAACACTCCATGGGGAATTCCAACCCAGTTTACTCAAAGTTGTATTTAAAATGAGGTTCCTAATAGTATTTGGGGGTGGAGAATTGCCTGGGTGCAAATAAGAATATGGAGGTAAAATCCAGAGGATCTGTGAGCAATCCTAAACATCAGGATCTCCTTGGAGGTGCCCAAAGGGTGAAGTGGCTGATTCAGGTTCTTAAACCTGGTTTCAACATCAATGCTAATAAAAATTATTAATTATGAAGGAAAACGAAATAGAAGTAGGAAAATGAACAAATGGCACTTGCTTCTGTTACTCGTAAAACCAGATGGTGAAATTCTTAAATTTTTAGAAGGTTAGAAACTTTGGCCTTTTATGTTTGAAAGCTGCAATGCAAAAATTTTTTGTCACCTGTGTCATAGGTCATGTCAATAACAATATTTTCACCAAATCCTTATTCTGATGTTGTCACATCCGAGGAACCCGTGAGCCCACGGAGATGTCAGGAGAAAGTGCACTCTTGTTTTCCATCTGCTACAGCTTTGCTGCGAGGGGACATTGGGGCAATCTGTCCCATTGTCCCCTAAATGACTTTCCCCTCTGTCACCTGTCCCACTCCGTACAGCACCTTCTATTTCCATGTGGAAATGACGCCTCAGGTTTTGGCTTTTATATTTTTCACATTCTGTGCTGCTTTAGTGTGTGGGCCTGAGCTTCATATTATGGGATGGTGAGCTCTCTGCACAGAGCAGGGAGACAAAACAATTCCTTCTCCAGCTGGGGACCAAGGACAAATGATCCAAATCTCAGCCCAAGAGCACAAACAACGTGGGCTGGAGAGAGAAAAACAAGAAGGATGGGACTTGATGGGCTAAAGCTGGAATTGGACAATGAACTCCAATCTGCAAATGGAGCAGAACTGATAAAAGTGCCAGAGCCCGTGCCCGGTGTCCATTTTGGGACCATTTTGGTTCATCTTGGGTGCAGCCCTGGCTGGGCTCTTGTGCTGCCCAAGGTGGATCCATGGAGGAAATGCTTTTCATAAATCCCTGCTTTATTCTGTGACTCTGTCCTGCTCTGCTCTAGGCCAGCCTGAGCAAGGGATCAGTTTCTGGCGACCACAAGGCATCAGGAATAGCCTGAGTTGGACATTTGCTCTTTAACTCTTGTAAACCCTCCTGCAGGTATCATTGATGGGTTTGGTTTTTTATTTTAAAGGCAAATATTTAGGTAGCACCAGGGATCCTCCAAGATCTTATGTTCTGATGAACAAGTCAAAAATGTTTGATATCTCCCAAAATTCCTGGGAACGCCCTCATTGATCAGACCCACATCAGAGCTGAAGAGCAAAAGAGAAATTGAGGCAAACAGCAGAAATGGAAGACCAGAAGTGCTAAGAGTGTTTTATTTTAACACTGCCCTATTTCAGTTTATCTAGTAAATTTTAACCTAAAAAAATGGTTTGCTGAACCATCAGTAAAAGAAATATTTTGATGTTGCTTAGGAATTTCAGAATTAGTGTCAGCAGCTAATAAACACTGAATTACACGTACTGATATCAAGCTCTGCATAACATATATGTCAATTTTTCTGAGAAAAATCTACTTTAGATGTTAATTTCTCCTTCCTAGAACTCTCTGATCACATGGATCTCATTAAAACACAGTTTTTGGGCTAATTTGCAGCTTGTGTAGGTCACCACAGCTTCGTTTGCTTTTTCTTTATTGATAATCTGATTTAGCTCTGGGTTTTCAACACAATTATTCCACTTCAACACAATACCCCATTACATGTCATTATTCACGTTGCTAGGAATGTTGAAGAGATGATAATTCATTAATAATTATTGTAGCAGTACTAATTAATGTAACACCACCAGCTGTATCCGAACACGCTTTTTTTTTATCTAGAAAGAAGAGAATCTGGGTAGGAATATTCCTGTTATAAGGAGTGGGGATGGAAATATTTTCACAAAAATATTCCTTCAAAAAGGTTTGACAGGAGTTTGATCTAAAGCAAAGTGCTGGAAGAACAAGGAAAATGAAGAACCTGAGCAAGGTGGAAACCAGCCTTGGTGGTGGCAGTGGACTTATGCAAATAAACCCTGGGCAAAAAAAGGGCTCATTAGCACAGAAAGAGGAGAAAAGAGAAAAGATTGACTGGATTTTTGACTCATTTCAGCTCAAGCCAAGGCTGGGAACATGTGTAGGTTTTCCTAGGTCAGCTGCTGGGCCTGTGGGAGATGGTAAAGTGCTGCTTTGTGAGAAATTCAAAAGATAGATATATATAGATATATGGATATATATGATATTATTGACTCCCAAAATGTAATGGGACATTTAAAATCAGACTGTGAAGCTGCAACAGTGGCAGAAAATGCAAGATGAACCTCCCACCGTGGCTGGGAGTTAAATGGCATTCTTCAGGAGTTACTAGGCAAGTGCAAATAATCCACAGCACATGGCACTGGAATAATCAGGAGGACGAAAGCTGATGCCGTGGTGCAGGAAGCTGAGGTGGAACTAAAATCAGGTTTCACTTGTCAGGTGGGAGACAATGAAAATAGTCCTGAGGACAATTTAATGATAAATATTTGAGCCAGAACGAGTCAGGTTGATTGATGGCTTCCCCAACAGACCCTGCTCAAAACCTCCAGTAATTCCAGTGTGGTTTAAGAAATTGAGTCTGGCCCTGCTCCTGTGTCAAGATAAAACGGTATCACTAAATTTCAATGAAATTTGGAATTTCTCCTTGGAAGACAATTTTAATGGCTATTTTGGTTTTGAATCCAAGCAGAACATTGATAATGCCAACAAAATCAGACGATAATATTAAAATATGAAAATTCAAGATCTATCTCTTATAGGAACATACTTCACCTTTTATTCTCTCATGACATTTGTGCCAGGTGACACAATGCAGAGCCCACTGCCATGGGCCTGCCATCCTGTTATCTCTTACAAAACATGATAACCTTTATTCTGAGATGAAATCCATTAAAATGCACAGTTTAGCATTTTTAAACATCCTTTTCTCTATCAAATTGTTGTCTGCCTGTGACAATGGAAGAGTTTACCACTGTGACACTCTGATTGAGTTAAAAACCCCGTATTTCAGTGTGCTAGACCAGCTGCATTGCTATGAAATCATTTTTTCCTTGATATTGAAAACAGTTGCTCCTGCTCAGCTCCTGGATTATGCCATAACCTGGTGTGTTGTGTCTGTACACTGAAGTTTCAACATTTTTCATGTCACATTTACAGCTGATGAGCCCACACAATCATTTGGAGTGGTTCTGATGTTAAAGTTCAGTGACCTGCTGGCCTTTGAGCCCTTGACCATTTCCTTCCATCCACAATAACCTTGTGCTGCCCAAGGTGGATCCATGGAGGAAATGCTTTTCATAAATCCCTGCTTGATTCTGGAACTCTGTCCTGCTCTGCTCTAGGCCAGCCTGCACAAGGCGTCACCTACACGAGGTTTTCAGCCATCCTGGAGAAGGCAGAAGAAACACCCAGGAGAGTTTGGAGGGGTTTGAGAGCCGACCTCGTGTCCTGAGCACCACCACTGACCCCACTCCTGCTCCTCCACCCTGCCCAAGTGCTTTTCCCCAGTCCAAAAATGTGATATTTTCTTTAATGTTGCTGCTTGGATGGAGTAAAAATTGGAATGAGGAGACCGTGTCCTTTGTAGGGCTGGGCTGGAAAAATTGCATTACGAATAAAATAATTTCAGGATAATTTCCTGAGTAAAGTGTTTTGTGCTGCCTGGATAAAATAATCCCAAAGGGAGCTTATTAGGACAATCTTTCTGTTTTTTAACAGTAACGATGGCTAAAAGCTGGAGTAGTTTATGGAAAATATGATTTTTTTTTTTTTTTTTGCAAAGAAAAGGCTTTCAAATATGATTAAATAAACATCTAGCAATATTGCTTTCAGGACAGGTGACCCTGGCTTGTGTTAGCGAGAACTGAATAGATGTGTCACATCTTTTCTTCCTTTTATTTACTCTTTGACAGTTAATTTTCATTTTTATAATACCAACTTTGACACTTAAATCAATTCCTGTAGGTTGTTTTTTGAACCTTTCCAATAAGATGAAAACTCAAATACACCTGATTTTCCCTGGCTGTACCATCAGTTTCTTGAAGTTGACTTGCAGGCTGTTAGCTCAAGGGTACTTTTACAATACAAAAAAGTGAAATTTTCTAAATTTTTAAGACTTTCAAAAAGGCGAGACAACAAATACAGCCAGGATTATTTGATTTTCAACAGGAAGAATTAGGAAGTTGCTTATGTAACCAAAAAAAATTATAAGAAAAATGCACCTAATAGTTTAAAGAGTAGTTTGGTTAAAATACATCTGTGAAGTACAGAGGTATTTGCTATGACAGCTGCAAATGTCAATAAAATTTACAGACTTTGCCTTTTCCTGGGTGACCCATCCCACAGAATCCTGGAATCATGCAGGCTGGAAAAGACCTTCAAGGTGAGGTGGCACATCTACTCGTTTTTGATCATTTCCACCGTCTGTGCATGGACATTCAATGGCCAAATTCTTGCCACTGCTGTCCCCCATCATTGCCTGTTGAAATGCTTTTGACACCTCTGTGGATTCTCAGGGAACTTTCACAAATATTGTTGTATAAAAACTTTGAAATAATTTTTTAAATGTTACCAGTTTGCCAAAGCAACTCACAGCTGATGGCTCCATGGATTGCATTTCTGCTTTAGTGTCTTGTTTCCTCGGGCTGAGATACCCCAGTGAGTGCCTTTTGCAGGCCAAATTAAATGGAAATAAAGATGCACAAATCCAGAGGAACTCTGAATAATTTGAACTTGCTACTGTTCCACCTGCATGTTTCACTTCCTGAGCCTTAGATAATAATGGAAGCAACACTAAGAATATTTTTGCATTGCTGAAGGGGAGTGAAAGGTTTGTCCTTTCCCCAGTTTTCTGCAGGAAGATCCCTGGCAGTGTCAGGTTGCTGCAGTACCTGGGTGTGAGTGGGGATGGCACAAACCCAGAGATGCTCCAAAGAGCCAGGATGTGCTGGGAATTGCATCTTCAGCACTTGTCCAATGCTCTTTTCCTCACCTCCAAATAAAAAAAACTATTTTCCCTTTATGAAATCGTGTTCTGCTTCCTCTGAGTTCTCTGCTCCTCAGTGCATCCTTACAAAAATAAAGGGATGTCCCCAGTCCTCCACCACTCCTTCCAGCTGCAGGGAAAATTGGTCCTCTTCTGTTTCACAGTTCACACACACACAGTTTTCAGGGACAACAAAATTAAACACATAGTTCTTAATTTTTATCTCTGGATACGGAACTTGCTAACAAAAACCATTTTTTTTTTACCTTGCACTTTTCTGATTTGTTGATCACACTTGTTCGTTGGAAAAAAAAAAAAGCCTATTTTGCCTATTACTTTTCCAAAAACACAGAGATAAATCCACTTGTATTGCTAATATAATACTTTGCCAGTTGCATCTAGTTATTTAATCAGAAAAAAGGTGATACAATTTGTGAAAAAAAAAAAGTCCAAGCTAATAATTTGAAAGTTTTACTAAATGAAATATATTCACTTTTAAAAAATTGAATATTAGACAATGTCAAAGTATTTAGAAGCCTGGAAGAAGTGGAGGATTTAATTTCACAAGCAAACCTCCAGCTTTACTTTTTGCTCAAAAAGGTTTCAAATGCTTTTGTTAAAGCCAATCCAAAATGATTTCCCTCGATTTTTCAGAACTGGTAGCTAAATAAAAAACCAGCTCATACTATTCCAAGGTTATGTGAGGATTTCTTTGTGTTACTCTTCCAGTTTCATTCTCCTGCCTTGAGTAGCAGTTAATTATTTTCTCAAAAATCGAAGTAGACCTTAGCAACATGAAAGCAATAAAGAAATTCAATGGATTGCATTCACTCAACAGGGTAAAAATTTCTGAAGCCTGAAGAGTTCCTGCCCTGGAGAGTGAAAGGCCACTAATAACCCCTTGTCCTTGAGAGCAGCCCTGAAAAGAAAGAGGCAAAGAACTCCTTTGCTGTGAAGTGGAGTTTCATTTTCCAGCTCCTGTAGATATTGCAGCAGACACATGCAAGAAATAAAAGTGCTCCTGAAGCAGTTAACAAGCTCTGTGCAGAAGAAAGCACACACCCTTCATTTTCCTGATGGGAGGGACTTCCCTTCTTCTTCAGGGCTAGAAGTGAGACTTGAAGCCCAATAAAAATTCAGATTTGCTGGTGTGGTTGGGGTATAAAAGGCAAAGAAAGAGCTGGTGCTGGTTTTGTCAGCCCCCTGTCAAGGTTTACATCCTGTGCTGTAAATATTGTAATATTCAGCTAAAGTCTGGTCATGGGGGAGGGTTGGGCCTTCCCCCCCATAAATTTAGTGAGCTAAAGATTGTTTTAGTTGGTGAAGTTTGGGATTCATTCCTAATGAAGGCCTTGCTTTGCTTGGCAGCCAGCCTAGGCCAAGGACTGGGAAATGACTTGGAATGAGCAGAAGTGACATCCTGCATGTCACTAACTTATTCCACCCTCCTTGATCCTGTGCCTTTTGTCATCTGGGGTCTCATCTTGAAGCCCTTACTAAGGGAAAATTCTCTCTGACTTCAAAGCTAAGCAAAGCCTTTATGAATAAATCACCTGAGGTTTTGGTGTCACTGATCACAGATCCAAACTTCCAGTGTGGATTCAGGAGCGTGTTACCAAGCTTTGCTTCTTGGCATCCCTAATTCCTGCTCCTGCTCGCTGTGTCTTCCCTAATTCTCTTTATCATCTCACTGCTTGCCTTCTCCACATTCAGTAAACTCACAACCGGTTTAATCTCCATATTTAAATATTTAAACCATTTGTCCTACCCAGGATTTTCCTCTTATTATAAAAAATTACGCTCACATTGGAGGTTAAAGAGAAAATAAATTCATTTAAGGGGTATTTTCCTTCTGTTGAAGCAGCATCTTGCTGTTGCTGACACAAATGGGTTTTATTGTCTGAGGTAGGAGGGAGATTCTTGTGGATGTAATTGAGGGAGCCCAGGCAGTTTTCCCACTCAGAGCAGCTGAGGATGTTGTCCTCAATTTTTAAGCCATGTGAAACACCATTAGTGCCTGCTGGAAATAACAAAGGGGATAATCAGGTGTTGGGTTGTAGACACGGATAGAAAAGTCCAATGAGCTTTTTATGAAAGCTTTGCTGAGATTTCTTCAGATGTATTAACAGCAAAAGCAAATCACTTCATTAGAAGTGTTATTGCAGCAACTATCACACACCCTTCTTGAGCTGTTACAGTGCAATTATTTGAAGGCAAAAGCAAAGAGCTGCAAATTACCAAACTTCAATTATTGTTTTTAAAATTCAAGACTTTCTTCTTTCTTCCCTGAGAAACAAAGCAAATTTTAGAGAAGCTGACAGATCATCTTCCCCACACTCCAAAATCAAAGCTGCTATCATTTGAAACATTTAGAAAATGCAAGTGATACACAGACATTTTTTTAATGTTTCTCCCACCAACAGTAACTTTCAAATTTCCAGTTTAGCAGATTTCTGCTTCCTCTCAATTAATTCTGGCTTTTCCCAAGAGATTCATCTTTATTCCTTTGAAACTGAGGATGGATGTGTGTGTGCCTGGCCTTGAGAAGAAGAGCCCAACATCAAAGTCCAGCCCCTGACCATGCCACAGATTATTTTATGTGAATTAAACAAGTCTTCCTTCCCTTACTCAGCTCTGTGCCTGTGAAAGAGGCTGCTGATAATTTTTCTTCCCCGTGTTTTATCTCTTTCATCCAGTGCATGAGATTGGCTGTCAGGATATGTCCCATTAAGAAGCAGAGAACCCAGCACAAGAGAGCCTAAATTGCCATTCACACTTTCCAAAGCAGAAATATGAAGAGATTCAGCTTTAGATTAATAAATATAATGTGTCCCAAAATGAGGGAAATCATCTCCACCGTAAGCATCTTTATTTTCCTTGGGAAGCCTCACAGACATTCAGAGTAGCTGATGAGCAATAGAAGCAGTGCTAAAAGACCAATAAAATACAGGAAAATCAACACAGACAGATGCCAGCAGGTGACCTTAGATGGTTTTGTGTAAATTAAAAAGAAATATGAAACAATTTACAGCTGGCCCTTCTGCAAGACAGTTCTTTGGAAAATTGATTAGTAATCTCACCGGCTACCCTTTTCTTTGCCTTAGTATTTTACAGCTTGCACCATCCATCTGCCACCTAAGCATACAAGATCAGCAGCTACACAAATCAGTAGCTAGATAAGATCACAGCCTATTTGCTTGTGTTTAAAAAGAAATGCAGAAAAATTGAGCAATTTGGGGTTCCGGGGTGGTGCTGGATTCCAGGACAGACTGCACGAGGACTGAGGTGCTTTTCGAAGGTACAACACCCTTGCACAGCAATGTCCCGAGGTCTGAGAACTCAATATATTAAAAAATTACTCAGTTCCAGTTGCAAGCAAAATATAAAATGAACTCTAATAGAGGCAATTTCCACTGTGAAATGTGAGCGAGTGCATGTAAACAGTGATAGAAGTGCAGGCTTCAGTTTGTCTGAAATGAGATTCCTGAGGGCTCAATCCTGACCTTTCCTGTTTCAACAGATCCCATCCTGACCATATTTATAAATATGTTCATGGCATATATATTCATACTGTTTATGTACTCAGAGAATGATCGTCCTGTCTCAGAGACAGATCATCTGGCAGAGTTATCCTCCTTCCTCCCAGCCAGAAAAACCCAACCAAGCTGTCAGAGCACACCAGTCAACATTATAAAACATTCATGCCATTTTTATAAGTAATTGCTAATTAAAACCAACATATATCCACTGCCTGATGTATTTAAACACTCTTAATTCTTGAGTGTGCAGAGTGCTGGACTTCTCACCTTCAGCCCTGTCCTGATCCTCCCCAAAATCTGCAGGAGATGGGGCTGAGCTGTGGCTGCATCTGACACATTCTCAGCTGAGTCCTAATCTGAGCTTGTGCAGAACAACCTCCTGCAGCCTTCAATTACCACTGCAGAACTCTGAAATTGGATCACTGAGGGCTCTCCTGACCAGGAGAACATGAGGTGATTTTTATTGTACACAGGCAGCTCTGGAGTGCCAGCTTAGACTGGAATCAGCTTTAATACTTATTTTTAATTTTAACTTTGCAGCAAGGAGTGGAGATCAATAAAGCAGCCTCCTTTGTCTGAGATCCACGGGAGACAACGACCAGCATTCCTCTAGGGAGCATTTCACTACCAAAAAAAAGGGGGGGAAATAGGTGGAAACCTGTGATTTCTCCTCTCAAAGAGGATGCAATGCATTTTCTCACTGCCCAGCAAATTTGACTCATTTTTTAGGTAGCCCAAGTCCTGTCACCACCTTTTATTTTCTGTCATGAGCAGAGGGGTTGAAGGAGTGACTTCAGAGCAGCCCCTCCTGCGTTTGTTTGAGGGTTGTACCTGCACTGGCCATTTGTCACATTCATTCCATGAAAATCCCTCGGTGCCACTCTCAGGCCACTGGAGAAACTCATCTGCATTCCACATCACTCCTCTGAGCTGCCTTTTCTCATCCAGCTGGGCATTTTCCACCCTGTTGTCAGGGGTTTCTGGATTCAGTTACAGGCTCTGGAAAGAGCTGGGCAGCAGAATCACCGAGTGCAGGGGTGGTGGGAGAGGGTGCTGCACCCTCTCCCGAGGGGCTGGGAGTCCAATTGAAATTACCCAGCAATTATCCATTCTCCTAGGGAAGGTGGGGGAAAATCCCTTTATTTCTATTTCTAGAAAATTCCTTTCTATTTCTATTTCTATGAGAACTCGTAAATGCTTTACTCATCACGAGCTGTAGTGGAAAGGTCTGAGAGGTACTGGGAGAGGTAACCCAGAGCCACAGGAGGGACACTGCACACCTCAAACAGGAAACACTCTTGGAGAATTAGATTCTCTTTATTCCTAATTATTAATCCTCTGATTTGCATTTTAAGGAACTGAATTATTGCAATATATGAAGGAAAACCACTTCTTTGGATGTGCTGTGTAGGTGAGCTGTGCTTAAAACAAAAGAAAACACCCAAATCCTCTGTCCTGCTTTGTCCTCTCACGGTGGTGTTTGTCCATCCTTATTGATAATTAATAATAATTATTAATGTTAATTGTGAGCCAAACACTGAATTTTCCCTTAGAGCTCTGCTTAACCTTGTGAGTTCAGAGGACTTTTATCAGGTGACATTACCCGAGAGTCACATTTCCTCCCCTTTCTCCTCATGGATTTCAGTCCCCCCTTTGGTGTCTCCTCTTTGGGTGGACTTTGCAGAACTTCTGGACTTCATGTCATTTTAGGCATAAAGCAGAGTTTACCTGAGAAATGTTTAACAAGAAATAGGTCTAAACCACAAGTATTAATTTATCATAATACTACCTGCAGCTTCAAATTTGAAAAGATCCTTCAGAATATCTTTGAAAATTTTCAAATATTAACATTGCACCACAATGTAACTTCTATATGAATTTCTTGAAGGATTCCCAGGCATCTTCCTTATTCTTTCCTATACGCAAACTGTTCTAAATACATAACACACTTTTTATTAAAAGATTGGGAGATTTTATTCTCCCAACTCCATTCCTGAGGTTCAGCTTATCAGCATTTTCAGCTGCATTTCTGGAGCAGGGAATTTGATGCTCTGAGCACCCACAGGGATGAGTGAAAGAGCCTCAACAGGCCAGGATTTCTTCACCAGCTCTCTTTGTGTTCAGCCTGGAAATGACACCTGTACAGCAGGAATTCTTTGTTTCAGAAATTTAACTCCAAACTCTCTTTTGCCTCCCTTCAATGGAATGTTGGAAAATCCACGGTATAAAAAACCCCGTCAGTGATCAGATTATTTCAGGAATAAGATGCCCAAACGAGCAGATCCTTTGTCAGTAAACCAGGAAAGCTCTCAGCAGTGCACACATCTCCAGAAAAACTACTTCAGATTTATTTTGCCATCAATCTGCCTCAAAACAAAAAAACAAAACAAAAACAAAAAAAAATTTAAAATATACTAACATAATTATAATTTCAGAAAGAGCAACCCACACTTAAACATTCAAATTAGTCTCTAATTGGAATAAAAATCTTGATTAAGATTGCTAAAGAGAGACGTTTTTCCCAAAGAAAATAGAATTACTGCTACAATACTCAAGGTTTGGGGATTTTTCTTTTTTTATAGTGAGCACTACTCATCACATTTGGAAGTTTTTTCCTTAGGCCAAGGTGATATTGGAAGGCGCAGCTCAACAGCACAAGGAAGAAAAATATATGTCTTTTTATTTTTTTCTGGGCTAAGCAGAAGGTTGGCTTTTTTTCCGTTTTTTTTTTTCTTTTCTAGATAACAAAAACGACAAAAATTGATTCAAATGGAATTTTCATATTTTAGGTTACACTACATCAGACATTACCTTTTCCAAAGGTTAATAAATCAAGGGCTACCTAAAATAAAAGCAGGCAAACAAAAGCAAAAGCTCTGTTGGATGAGCTTCCTTCACAGAAAATGTAATAAACACGTGAAATCTGATATACCACAAGCAAAATCAAGATTCATAATTTATTCATGGCTCCATCAATAGTTCCAGGAGACTCCCAGCACAGACAGATTTGTTATGCCACATTAATATTTTATTGGGTTTTATGGAAGGGGGAAAAAAAATGAACAGGGAGGATAAAATGATACAAACAACATTTAAAAGACAAAGGAAGAAGAGGGGGGGTTGGAATTACTGAGATTGAGGAGAAATGAGAAGGAAATGGTCAAATTGCACTGGCTGGGGCTGGGTGCCACCACACCAGGGGCTCACACAGAGCTCACAGAGCTTCATTCTCCTTCTTCAGTCTAAGAAACTCATCTGACAAATTTATATTCAGACATCTGACAAATTCATATTCCTTCATTGTAGGAAAAACGAATGGTCAGAGAGGAAAAGTGAGTCTGAACTTGGCTAAACTTCTTCTCAAGATAAACATCGAGTGCCCAGAGCTGCAACCCGGAGTCCTGGAGCCCAGGGCTCTCCCTCTCCCTGCAGCATTTCAAATCACATTTTCCCTGAAAAGTGAGATTTTCCCTCAAATGCAGGCCCATCAAGGACCCTGTGTCAGCAAGGCCACGTCTGTCCTGCTCTCAGCACCTTCCAGCTGGAGCATTTTAGCTCAGCTGGTGACACTGCAGCAGAATATTCTCCATACTGAAAGATGTCTTTACTCCTTGAAAAATCACAGCTCTGCCCAGCTTCTTTCACCTTTTTTTCCTACTTTTGGTTTGGTTTTTTTTTTTGGCAGAGAGTACAGCTGAGAAATGACGGATTATCATTTCTCATTTGGACTCCAAGTCCGTGCAACGGCCAAAGGAAATAAGCAGTTTCTCCCGAGTGGCAGAAAGTGCATTGTTAAGGTGAAAGGAAAACCAGGAGACAAAATTAAAGTGATTTGTCCCAGATCCCACAGCTGGAGAGCTGAGCTGAGGCTGGAGGTGCTTTTTGAAACAGAGATCTTTCACTCCCAGCACCGACTGTGCTGGGTGGACACAAGGCAAATCCTGAGGAATGGATTTTGGTGAAGTTCAGCTTAACCCTGATTTCCAGAGGCTGGGTTTGCTCCTGGCTTGGGGTCAGTATGGAATGGCATCCTGCTTGTGCCTGCAGGGCTGTGGCCAGCAGGACCAGGGCACTGAAACCCCCCAAAAAGGACTTCGAGGGGCTGGAGTGTGACCAGGGCAGGTCTGGAGCCCCAGGAGAGGCTGAGGCAGCTGGGAAGGGGCTCAGCCTGGAGAAAAGGGGGATCAGGGGGGACCTTGTGGCTCTGCACAACTCCTGCCAGGAGGGGACAGCCGGGGGGGTCGGGCTCTGCTCCCAGGGCACAGGGACAGGAGGAGAGGGAACGGCCTCAGGGCAGGCTCAGGGTGGAGATTTGGGAAAATTATTCATGAAAAAGGTTGTCCTGTCCTGGCACAGCTGCTCAGGGCAGCGGTGGAGTCCCCATCAGGGGATTTAAGGTCCCTCCCAAGCCACCCCATCCATGATCCTGTGCATGTGACACACAGCACCCGATGTCACTGCAGAAAAGGCACCAAGAGAAACAGCTCCATTTCCTTGGATTCTCTGGGACACCAGAACCATCCCATATTTTCCTGTACCTCTTGATCAAGGCCAACAGCAGCTCTCCAGCTTTTTCTTCTTTGGGGAATTTCTGAACAAGTTCTCGGCTTCCCAGCCAAAGCTTTGCAGTTCAGTTTCTCCCGGAGCACCAGAAAAAAAAAAAAAAAAAGGAAAGAGCAGTCGTTTGCTGGAATCATGAGCAGCTAATTTGCTGAGTTTAGTGGCAGGAAGCCTGAAGATAATCAATCCAGCTCTTCTCTACATATATGAATGCAAGGCAGCGTGCTGAGGAGGGCAAATTACACTGCTCAAAACAAGATGAAAAATCTTATCAGGTGAAACTGTGGGTAAATGTTCACCGGCAGAACATTTTCCTCAGAGTATCTCCAGGTTCTTGGGAGACTTTTTGAGTGTCTCACGTAGCCAGAATCCAGCACAATTGGATAATTACTCTGATTTAGGATATGTTTCTGTTTTTATCTAGAAGAGAATTACATTTACAGCACAAATTTCCAGATTGCTGCAGTTATTCCTTCTCTGAGTTCAAGCAGTTAGACATAACTAAGTTTATATGGAAGCATTTAACTGTTAAAAAATTCCTAATTCTTTACTGACTCTTTGTTTCTCTCTATGTAAAAACTAGTTTTTAACACTCTTTAGTACTTACTTGCATTAAATGCATTACAGCATAATAAAATAAATACATAATACAACACAGATTTTGGCCTTCTGTGCAGCTAAGAACTCTCTTCTCTGTTTCATCCAGCCAGATTCACACCAGATTGCTCAGATCCATCAGTCAGCTGAGGAAGTTTTCTCTACCCAGCACATATCTCAGACCCCGAGACAGACAAAAGAAATGTGAGCTGAGCCGGGCAATATAAAACTGCCTAAAATCCTTCTGGGGCTCTACAACTCCGTAATTCTTCTGAGATTCACTGAGCAATCATTTCTCTGTTTCTTTCTCCTCTGAGGTGGGTTTAACTGACAGGACCAAAACTCATTGCCAGGAAGTAAAAAGGAGAAAACTCTACTGTGTGTTTTACAGCTGGGTTGTAGTTGGAGAACTTCACTGCAAAATCCCCTCATTGGCTTCTGGGCAGTGAAATATGGACAGAAAACCAACCAAACACAGGAATCACTTCCCCACAGCTGACATTTAGGGCTGTGCGGGGTCTGTCAAGGGAAATCCTGAGCAGGGAATTGATTCACAACTTCCCTCAAAATGCCAGAGAGTTGTGGCTCTCCAAGGTGTGGAAAAAGAAGGTTTGGGGCAGTTTGTACTCTCTCGTGTCAATACCTTGCTGTGTGATGGGGTTTCTTCAGAACTGTCCAGAAACTTGTTGGGAACCCAAAAATATCCCATATTTTGTTCTTTTAAGTTCAGGCTTTATATTCTGCTGTGAGCAGCAATTCACGAGAAAGCAAACAGCCAAAGCAAAAACAATATCCTTTCTAAATTCCCCTGGTCAAGCCTTAGGCACCTACAAAGCAATGGCTTTCTTTTCTCCACACTGGGGATTTGTGTTCCATGTTGGCACACAAAGCCAGGAGCACCAAAGGGAAGGTGAGATCCCGAGTTCAGGTGCTTGAATTCTGACAATTTTGCAACGTCAACACGTGTCGCTTTTTTCGCTGAAAGGGTCAAGTGCGCTTTCAGAAATAAAACCTGAAATGAGCTTTGGCTGCAAAGTTTCAAATGAGCTTTTTTAAACTGAAAAGCAAATGAACAGACTGCTCAGCTTCATCTTTTCCAGTGCTTGTGTGAGATCACAGCATTGAAGCAGACTGAGAAAAACCTTGTGGCCCACTGAACTCTGTAGAGAAAAACAGAAAGGAAAGGCAACATTACTCCAGCTCGTTCCACAAATACACCTGTGTGCACCCAAACTGAAGAGTAAAAACCTGTGTACCAATGTTATCCCCTCTAATCAGGGAACTGTGAATAATGCTGGCAATAAAAAAACTCCATAAAAGGGCAAGAAAATTGCATCCCCCATAATAAAAGATGTCTCCTTTGGGGTCACATTTAGGTTTTGTGGGCTGACAAAGGGATCAGTCTCCATGACATATTGTTAAGTGACTGCTCCTCTGATCCTGGAATGTCTTCTCCACTCACATACATATTTCTGGCTTGTTAGGGAGGCAGCCTGACAGTACAAAGGGCTGGATCTATGTCTGTGCATTGTAAGCAGAACTTGGAGATGCTCTGAGTCAGGATTTTATAATCAGATGCCAGGGCTAAGTAACTGGTTGTGTTCTACATCTTCCCCCAAAATAATAAAAAAGAAAAGTCTGAAGCAGCTCTGGATACAGGGAGGCTCTGCAAAGCTCTTTTGAGGTTTTTAAAATGCATGATTGGAAATATCTGCCGGCTTTGTTTTTTTGGTTTTTTTGGTTTTTTTTTTGTCTTGTGTTCCTCAAAATCTGATCAAACGTTGAAGATGATCAAATTTACATGGGGGAAGAAAGCACAAACTTCCGCCATTATCTCCTTTTCTACTTCCTTCTAAACCCAAACTGGATGGCATCCAATTTCTCCTCGCAACTGCCTCTGGAAATGAAAGAGAGCCTGAATAGAGGAGGAGATGAGCTGCTTTAAATGCTTTTTCATAGTTCTCACTGCTATGAAAGCTTCATTAAAAGCTGCAGCTTGCTTGTTTTCGAAGTCTTCCGAAGTAATAAGCATATAATTGTGCTGGAAACTCGGGAGGAGCGTGTCCCTGCCAGCCACTGCAGCAGCCTTTCCTTTCAAGGTCCTTCTGCATTTTCTTGGGGATCAGTCATTCCCATCTGAAGGAAATTTAGAAGAAATATTGGTTTTTTTAAAGAGGACGTTGACGATTTGCAATGTTGATATGTCGACATAAATTACTTCCTCACGGACTGTTGACTCTGAGGGTGTGTTGTGAGGCATAACAATTATTTTGCTTTTTTTTTTTTTTTTTGGTCTTTTTAACCCACATTCAAACTGTGTCAGGCAACACAGCCTCGCTGCTGAGCCCTTTTATATTTATTTTGATTTCTTCAGATGTAGAAACGTAAAGAATGAGGAAGAAAATTTGTGCTACCAGCATTTTTTACTGTTTCTCCTAAAAAATTCAGCTGCAGTGCTGAGATCCACACATTCTGACTGACTCCGTGGGATTTCTTCTGCTGTCTCCTGTGGAGCAAAACCAACCTTGCTGCAGATGTTAATAAATGCTCTTTTGAAACAGCTGGAAGGGATTTTGGGAGCATGGACAGATAAATTTCATAACACCGAGGGTGAGAACAACATTCAAAGCCCTTAAATCACCCTCCACAATGAAATCCTTCAGTGGCAAAATATCCACTTCATGGATTCAACAAATTCAATCCAATATTTACTCATGAAATTCCACATTCAAAGTCCTGGGCCGGGATGGAAGAAAACAGAGATTTCCACATTGATTGAGGCTTGATCAGAATCTTTTCTCATTTGTTCCACAAATCACAGCCCCAAACACCCCAGGATGAAACCCAGTGTATGAGAAATATAGTATTGACCAGATTTTAGGTAATTCCCACCAAAAATGTAGGGAAAATTCTCGGGGTGAATTTAAATTAGCGAAATAAAGCCTAATGGGAACAGTGACAAAGATATTTAGAAAGTCAGCTGTGGATTCTGTTAACAGGAATTGACATTTATTTAGAATATACATTTCTGGGGAATATGTTTCCAAGCCATGCTTCATTGCCTTCTTCCAGTCTGCACAAATTTATTACCCAAAATAAAGATCACAGTGCCCAAAGAGTCACTTTGACTCTTTTTCATTTTGTTTCCAGTTTATTTCTAGGATTTCAGTGAAAATTCCCTCCTAGTTTACAATGAAACATATGGATTCATAAATCATAAAACACAAAACTATGATTTTTAATTTTTTTCCTCCACCGAATCTTGATAGCAGCATTTTCCAGCTTTCCCCAAGCTAACTCCATACCAGCATCCAGAAATGAGAGTGTATTTACATTTATTATTTTGCTTTTCACCAATTGAGAAAAATAACTCACAATAATAGATGTAAAACTTATAGTGAGGCTGAAGATAACTCCACTTTCACAACAGTGAAAATTTCCTGGCACATAAAATAAATATGAGTAAAACCAGTGGAAAGTCATTGCTTTGTTTTATTTTACTCCTTCTTTTTAATCAGTAAAGATATTGCCACATAAAACCCTATTTTGGAATTTTATTCTCTGACTGAGAGGCTCTTCTGATAGAAATAATATTCCCATCAAGTCAAACAAGTTTTACCCCACAGGTTTTACCATAACTCAGAGGAAAATGTCCCCACAAGCCAAATCTCACTGGAGAGCTGAGGATGGAGGGTGATCCCAGAAGGAAATATTGAGTTAATTCTCCTCCCTCACCTTTTTTTCCCCACAAATTCCTCATTTCCAAGCAATAATCACCCCATGAGGTGCAACACTTGAGGTTCTAGGAGTAAATCCCAAATTTAGGAGCTCCTCAATCCGTCCTGTCCAGCCATGGAAGCCAACACAGCTGGATGGGGAGCTTGGAAACGGACTCCTGAGCACAGATGTGGCTCTTTCCCTTTTTAATTTCAAAATCCAGCGAGGAAATGAAGGAAATGTTTGCCTTGCTCTCTGTGCGCCACAATCTATGAATTTTCATCAAAACCCTCAAATATTTTCAGGTAGAGTCATCTGCAGACACTCCCAGAAGCAATTAACACAGCCTGGGTTTGTAAATGCTTCCTGCCCGTGTTTGTTTGTCCTGAGCTGTACAAATATTATTTGCAGGGTTCCTGGGAAAGCTGGGATTGCTTATCCCACAATCCTGGAGCTGACTGTGAGCTTGGGGAATGCTGTTTGGAACCAGGATATTTTGCTGTCAGGCATCACTGGGGTGGCAGGTGGGTAAATCTCTCACTTGACACTAAAAGGGGGAAGAGAGGAGAAGGATGCTCCAACTCTGAGTGGCTGAGATGTTTTTCTTCTTCTTCCTAGAAAAAATTCCATGAAGGAAAGAGCCTTGAAGTGTGGCCTGTTCAGGGCTGACCTACGTAGTGGGACAGGGCCAGCTGTTAGAAATAAAACAAAATGGAAAAAAAACAATGGTGGAATTTTAGGGTTTTAGGGTTTAGGTGGAATTTTAGGGCTTAGAAGTGTCCTGAGGCATGTGAAGGTCTTAACCCTTTAAATGCTCTCATAACTCTTCCTGCAGTGGCAGTGGCATCCACAGTTTCAATATAAAATACCCTGAAAAGAGGAATCCAAGTGCTTCAAATCCTCCTAAGAAACAAAAATCAATTTAAAATATGTGATCCAGTACCACAAGCTTACCAACTTTTTTTTTTTTTTTTTTTAATTTTCCATTATGGGCAGCAATTTGCCAGTTGCTCTTTCTGCCTCTTGCAGAAGAGAAGGCTGGGGTGCTGCAGAAGCAGCACTTAGGCTTTATGCTGAAATATTTATGAGTGCAAGAAGCAACGCTCCACAATGTCCTGGCTTTGTGTCACACTCGATTCACCCGTGCAGGTGCAACCTGTGGGCAGCTGTTACACCCAAGGAACAATTCAGTCAAAGAGTTGAGGGGCATTAATGCAAAGCAGCCCCTGCCAGTGGCATGCACAGCCTGCTAAAGAGGCTGGCTGGCACGTTTTTGCCTTGTGCTCTGCATTTTTTGCTCTGTTTTGTGGGCTGAGCAGTTTGCAGTGCAGGAATTTGGTGTGGCTACATGTCACTTCAGGTGTTGGAGGGTCTGATTTGATTGCTGTGTATTTTTGTGGAATGCTGGTGTTTCCGAGGAGCTTTTTCATTTCTGTTGTTGCCTTGCGAATTCATATGAATTAGGCAATTATATAAGTTACTATTTTGACCAGAGGGAGAAAGAAACCTGATAGGACAGAACAGTACAGAAAACCAGGGCTTAAAAGTGTCCTCAGGCATGTGAAGGTCTTAACCCTTTAAATGCTCTCATAACTCTTCCTGCAGTGGCAGTGGCATCCACAGTTTCAATATAAAATACACTGGAAAAAGAAATTCAAGTGCTTCAAATCCTCCTTGCTCCCACTTGTCAGTCATGGCTCATTTTCAGGATTATCGAGAGAAAAAAAGAAATTATTCTGTCCAGTATTTTTTGTCCTCACAGAGCTGCTGCATTGTGGGGCTTGTAGGAGAGCTCACTCGACAGAGCAGCAGGCAGAGCCAAAATCTGACTTTATTAAGATGAAATCATTGTCTGTAGGCAAAGCAAAGCCATGTGATATCTCCATCAGCGAGGCTTTCATATGCAGCTACTCAAAACCCTGGAATAAATGGAGCTGATTGAGGTGAGCCAGAGGCAATTCAGCCACCAGAGCCAAGCAAGGGAGGGAGCAGAGAATGGAGCTCCTCGTTAGCAGGGAGCTCCTCCGAGCTCAGGTCCAGCTGCCAGCGGGGAAATGAGGAGGTCCAGAACTGAAAGGCACTTTCTGAGCAGTCACAGTGGCCACAGGTCCAGCTTCCAGATGGAATGGCCCGGCCTCGGGAGCTGGAAACAGCTGAGGGACAGTCAGACAGTCCCAGGAGCTCTCGGTGAGGGACAGTGTCCCCAAGAGCTGCTCTGCTCAGCAGAGCAGATGAGACACTATAAAAATAAAAATGGAGACAAAGAGGGATGCAGGGAAAGCATCATCGTTATTCTCTTGTGAAATATCTCTGCTCGAGTTCCAATTAGCCAGGAGAGGAGCAGATTGTCATTTCATTTCAGACCTCCAGGCTGGGGGACAGAGCTGGGCCAATGTTTAAGCAAAACACCTGGCAAAGGATATGAGAAAGGGAAAGAGCATCTCTGTGGCACACCTGCAGGTTGTGCAGATCAACCTCTCTGTGCCTCCCAGCACTTCTATTCAAAGATCATCGAATTATGGAATATCCCGAGTTGGAAAAGCTGCACAAGGATCATCCAGTGCAGCTCCTGGCCCTGCTCAGACACCCCAAAAACCCCACCCTGGGCATCCTTGAGAAGGTGGCTCAAACACTCCTGGGGCTCTGGCAGCCTCGGGGCTGTGCCCATTCCCTGGGGAGCCTGGCAGTGCCCAGCACCCTCTGGGGGAAGAACCTTTTCCTGGTGAAAGAAAAAAGCACCTCCTGGTGGGAATGCTGGTGGATGGAAATTCTTTGCCAGTGAAGTAACTTCTAGAGGTTACTGCTCTGAGAGAGCTAAAGCCACTGTGACCCTCACACAGCATGTGCTGAATTCCTGGTAACTTGTCCATGGGCTTCAGAACTCCAACTTTGGGCCCCCAAAAGTGTCCAAAGTCAATCCTAAAAACTGAGCTCCAAACTACCCCTGACACAAATAGCTCTTGGGGAAGGTCTTTGGATGACTGCAAGCGGCAAAGCAGCACTTTATAATTTCTACCGCAGATTAAAATGAACTCACTGTCAGGCCTCCTCTCCACTAATCCTTCCTGTCCCAATCCAATCGAATCCGGTCTCACAGCTCCTTTTCTGGACACATGAAGCCTTTTTTAGCTGTGGTTATCTTCACATTACCAGATAATATTGGCTGAGCCCCTCTTCTCTTCCCATATCCAAGATTTTGTCAGTAAATGTAGAGAGCTGGAGTCCAATGTGTGATTCCCAGTGTCCCTTGGGTGCCCTGTCTGGGACAGTTTCCAAGCAGTGATTCCAGGATTTAGCATGCCCAGTGACAAAAGGAATCCACATCCAGAGTCAGGCATTTCCAGGGGCTCTCTGCTGAGGTGGTGACTGTGTGTGCCAAAGTTTGTGTATGGAGCCACATATCCCATCATGGGAAAAATAACTAAAACAAAGAATGGAGTAAATCAAGTATTTAAAGATTTTTGTTTTTTTTTAATGGGAGAGGTCATTGCACAGAGACTGGTGGCGACAATAAATTCCAATCCAGGGATGGAAATGTGTGGAAAGCAACAGAAAAAACAGCAAAACCAGGGTTAAAGAAATGCCATTTTTAATTGCTATGGAAGATGGAGGCCAAATGATATAAATATAAGATGACAGGACAATAAACAACAGAATGAGAACCATGAAGTAATGAGGCAAAATATCCTGGCCAACATCACTGCAAAACCAGTTTTAGATTTATAACCAGGATATTTTTAGTATCACAGCTATGGGTGGTCATTTGCAACTTATGATTTTTTTGATTGGATTGATGGGGACACTCCAAAAGAATTGTTGGTATTTTATGTGCTTTTAGAGAATTGCAAAAGCAGTTTATGGATTAGTTTGAAATAAAAAACTTATGGCAGATGAGTTCAGCTGCTCATCAGCTCCATGCACTCAATTATTATGCCCACAGTGAGTTGTGTTTTATAATTTCACTAATAGATCAGAATTGGTTGATTTCCCTTTGTTTTCAGTGCTAATTTTGAGCTTTTATTGGATTATTGCAGAAACCAAAGCACCTGAACCCCACTATGTGTATGAAGTGATTTTATCCTCAATGAAGATTTTAACACTGATTGGAAAAACTACATTTATTCTTCAGCATTAAATGCCTTTAAATGTCTGATAAAAAGTGTGTCACTGACAACTGTATCATCTAATCCATATATTGGGTAAAGAACATCTGTGCATGTTTTCAACCAGAAAACTTTTCATCAGTGAGGGCTTTTTCTTTAATTAGACCCAGCATTTTGAAAAAAAGCAAACTGTTCCTCCAGTTCTCCGTGTCAGGATTAGAGTTTTGGCTTTGAAAATCAAGTTTTGTTGCATGATGACAGTTCAGCAAATATTTCTGAGAAGGTGAATCTGTTAAATAACTCTTTGACCCATTCTGAAGTAAGATTTCCAGTAGCAGAGATCTTCCAAAGAAGCTTGGATAAACTTGTCTTTTTAGCTGGGTTTCTGTTAAACAGCGCTTCATCTTCTTTACCCAGCCCTTTTTAGAATACAGGAATTACAGGGCTGACATGGAGACTTCAAATTCAAACACAATTTGAACTTTTGTGGATGCAGCAGGAACTAAGAAAAGGGGATGTGTCCAACCAAGAGCTTCCTCTTATCTTAAGTTCAGTACACACCAGACTGAGTGTGCAAGAAGCAAGGCACAAAATTAAGGGCAAACAGCCAAATTCAAGGTCTTTTAAAGCTGGTTAGTCCAATTACCTTCTAAAACGTACTTTGGTTCTACTTTTCTACCAATAACTCCTATTGATCCATCCACGTAGCACCCGTGCCACTGCTTTCTCTAACCAATGACCCTGTGCCACCAACACTGCAGAAAATGGAGTAGAAAAAGAACAAGAAGGAGATGAGACAACGCCCAAAATCCTCCATCTTGTCCCCTATTCACTCTCATGTTAAAATCCTAAAACCCTAAATTTCTCATCCTGTGGTAAGCTACTACTACATAATTACTACCTAGCTCACACCTGTGTGCTCCAACTCATCCCAAAGCCTTGGTAATTTTCTCCTGGGACACAAGTTAAAAGTAGTGTTCTGCTGAGGATCAGGGCTTCCCAAAACAGGCAGAGAAACGTCCTCTGTGCCCTGGATCCCAACAGAGAGGCTGACCAAAGATCTCAGTAATAACCAGGCAGGAACTCCATCAGTATCAGGAAGGTGGTGCCTGTAGGACACACCAAGCAGGAGCAGATGAAGGATGCCTCAGACCATGGAAGACCTTGAAATCAAATCATAGAATCATAGGATGGTTTGGGTTGGAAGGGACCTTTCAAGGTCATCCAGTGCCACCCCCTGCCATGGGACATCTTCAACTAGACCAGGTTGTTCCAAGCCCCATCCAGCCTGACCTTGAATATTTCCGGGGGTGAGGTATCTACCACCTCTTTGTGCCCGAGATTTACCACCCTGATCTTTCTTAAATCTCATCTGAATCTACCCTATTCTAGTTTAAAATCATCACCTCTTGTCTAGCACAACAGGCCCCACAAGCTTCTTGGGGGAAGCTTAGAGGATGGTTCGTTGTTTAAACAAATTATCATGAAATCTGAATTCTATTAATCCAGACTATTAGCTTGCTATTTTTTGGCTAATTCTGCTTTATACCTCTGCAAGATTCATCTCACTACAAAGTGGAGAGAGAAGCCACGTGACTTTTTGGATGCTGATAATCTATTTATTTATCACCTTGATGTAGGAACTAGAAAACCAGAGCCTCTGATAAATTTCTCACTCACAGTGGTGATGGCTAATGGTGGTTAATGTTTTCTCCTCCAGCTGCACATGTGCTGGACTTGTGAGGTTACTAAATGATTTTTCAGGAAACGCTGAATGATTTTTCAGGAAACTGCAATATCCTTTACAGTTGTCATGCTCATACATAAGGATAAAGTGGCTAATCCAGCCTTTGCCAATTCAGCTGAGTGGAAGGGGGAAGAGGAGGAGAGGCTCAGCAGGAACCCAAAAAGAGAAATTAAATAAGAATTGGTCATTTTGGGTAGAGCACCCTTTAGGAGAGCTTGGCTGCCCAAGGGTTTGCCTGCACTGAGCTGGGTTTGAGGTGAAAGTCTGACTTTGGTTGAACACAATTATCAGATGAGAGAGGGGAGGAGGATTCAGCGCCCCGAGTGTGTTTGATAAATCCACCAGGGGATGTGGGCATGGCACCAGCACCAGGGTGATCCTAACCTTGTAGAACACACTAATTAGTTCTCCCTTCCCCTGTTGCCTTGGGCAAACAAATTGCTACCATCGTTTTCCAAGATCACGGAAAAATCCCTGCAAATAGAACATCTGCTTTTGATTAAACACATGCAGAGATATTTCAGCAGATAGCCATTAATCAAACTTAAACTTTGTTTTACTTCAGTTTTAGTTAATTGTCACAAAGATCTACTTTTTTTTCTATTTATCTGTGGTTAGAGAGGTACAGGGCTACAATGTGGTTAGGGAAGAACCTGAGAACACTGAAAACATTATTTTCCCATATATTTCCCTCACTTGTAAAATTCAGTTTAATTTTCGAAATGGGTGAGCAGCTATTTGAGATAACACAGCCAGGGCTGAGTGCCTCTAAACCCAGCACTTCCAGAGGTCCATCACTGCCAGCTTTATTAAGCTCAAAGCTGAGGAAGGAATGATTTCCTGCCTGCAGAGTCTATGGCAAAGCTGATTGGGAGCCTTGGGAAGAGCCATATGAGGGAAGAGCTGAAGGAAAATTTTCTGTCTCTGGCTTTCCTGAGTTTTGGCAGAATTAGCTGAGGAGTCAAAGCTGACAATGCTGTAAGTATGAAAGTGGTAGAATGACCTAAAATGTAGGGTCAAAATGTGCTAATTAGGTAACAATTAATGTTGAGTGACCTCTAGTGGTGCTTTCCCACAGTTTATCCTCAAACTGGGATCCCCGACAGGACCTGGAGTTTGGGATCTATATTTAAGAGCCCTCCCACATCTATAGGATAAACAATCCGTAAAAAATGAGGTTTGTTTTTCTGAGAAAATTTCTGAAAAATTGAAAAAGTAAATGAAATTTTTTTAATAAATTGCTTTGTGCTAAAATCCTTTATTGTCACACCAGGCAGAGCAGCAAACTGGAACCTGCCCCTCAACACAAGTTTTGATATAAAAATATTTTTTATTACCCCAACACTTGAGACGACTCCAGCTGTCAGAGGGTCAACTGTGAGTGCTTTGTGGTGATTCCATTTTCCATATTCCATTTTCCATATCCCAGGGGAAGGCAGGACAATCATTTATTTGCTAAGTGCCCATCACACACACCGAGATCTGTGCAAGCACCAGTGGCTCTGTTTCTTTCCTGAGCCCCTCTCTCAGCATTCCCACACGCCTGGGATTCTCCCACTGGCACTTGTGCCATCAAACCTCTCATTCCAAAACCACACCTGGTCCCCAGGGATGTGCCAAAGGATCTCCTGGACGTGACCTCTTCTGATGAGAAGTGAGAGCAGGTCTCTCACTACTTATGGTTACGAAAAAAAAAATAATCCCATGAGGTGGTTCCTAAATGGGGCAGAATGAGCCCAAATGTCTGGAGCAACAGTAAAGTCTCACCCTCCATGTGAGATGTTCATATGCATATTAATTCCTAAACATCTCCAAGAGATGTTGGGAGAAGCTGCAGCCAGCCAAGCTGATCCCAAGGCCCTCCTTGGAATTCCTTGGGCATCTGGAGTTTATTCTGGGGAAAAGGAGGCTCAGGGAAGAGCTGATTGCTCTCAGCCTGACAGGTTGTAGCCAGGTAGGGGTCAGGCTTTTCTCACGGGGAACAAGTGATGGGACAAGGGGAAATGGCCTCACCAGGGAAGGTGCAGGTGGATATTAGGAAAAAATGATTCACTGAAAGAATGGTTCAGCATTGGAACAGACTCCCCAGGGAAGTGATGGAGTCACCAGCCCTGGAAGGGTTCAAAAAACAAGCAGATGTGGAACTTAAACTCAATATTTTTCAGTGGGTGTGATGATATTTGGTCAATGGTTGGACTTGACGATCTTGGAGATGTTTTCCAACCTTAGGGATTCTATGGGATCACCTGGAATGGCCTTACAGCAGCTTCCCCACAGACAGACCTGCTCCCCAAAGGGAGACAAACAGATATGAAATCACAGGAAGGTCAAACGATTTGCTCAGGATAACTTTGTGCAGTGATGGGGATGGTGGGAGTAATCCAACCCGGCAGCACCTAAGTACAAGCTTCAATTAAATGCAATAAATATGATTTTTTCAAATATTCCAGAACACCAGTCAGGTAATAAATGAATCCCCTTAATTTTCCCTAAATTCTTGCCTTGGGGTGAATTCTGAAGCACACCCCGAGCAGAAATTCTCGATGTTTGTTCTGGATGAGTGAGGGGCAGTAAAACCCCGGACGGGGGCCTGGGGCCTGAGGAATCCAAGGCTGTAAAGATTTACTGTGCTCACAGTCACAGCCCCACAAGCCCAGGAAAAGGCACAATAAAATACACGAGTTAGTTCTGCAGCCTTTAAATCTGCACAGGTGCTGCCTTCCAAACACGTAAATAAAACCTCCAATGGCTCCCTCAGAACGCACCAGGCCTCGCTGTGACACCGGGCCTGTCCTGTCGCTGTTCATTTCCATAACATGGAAAAAAAGTCACTTTTTGTTTGCATTCCTTCCATGCAGCAGCTGCTGATGAAGATTTTCAGTGCAGTCTCAGCTGACTGATGGTTTCCTTCACACAAAGATGGGAGGCCGAAGACACTGGTGGGATATATGACATAATTATTTTTCCTAATGGAAAAAACATTTGTTTTGATGGCAGCCCTAAATTATTGCTGCCTTAAAGGCAAATGCTTCCCTATATTAAGGATTTGAAAATTGGGTGATTAGTAGAGTAAATCTTGAGTAGGGAGGGCAAGAAAAGCCTGTGTTTAGTCCATTACTTAATTCAGGACTGAACAACTTGCAAGAATTTAATCCTCTCTATGTTTATTTTTTTTTTCATGTATGCCCTGTTCATTTTATGGGCTGAATATATTTGTTTCTTCATTAATTAATATTCCTTTAGCTCTTTAATTTCATGAATAATAGAGATACCCAATAGAACTCTATGAGCAATGCAGGAAGTTATCCTAAAAATCAAAAAACTGATTATGGTAGTCATCTTGAGGGGAAAATATTTCTATAATTAAACCTAACTCTGTAAGGTAAAAGGTCACAGTAAGTTCTTTTTAAAATATGCTTATTAATTCTCAATTACTTCCTAATAGTCTTGCTTGGGTTTAATATCACTATTATTATTATTATTATTGTTAACTCATTTGGCCCTTGGATGAAATTGTGATCCTTTCAAAACACACAAGAGACAGAAAATGTCTCTGTAGCTTTATGGCAATATAAAAGTAAGTAATTTGATCTATTCCTCTAGAATCTTGCTGCTCTCAAAAGACTTTTAAATCTATTTTACTTTCAGTCAACGGTGAACTTTGGCGTGACACATGTGAGTTTGCACTTAATCCATTTTGTGGTGACCTGCTCCTTTATTGCTCTCTGCTCCAGCGTGGGAGAAAGATGGTTAAACACCATCAGGAGCTGATGGAAACGCCTCAAATGAAATTTCATTTTTCAGAGCAGGGCAGGGCAGCTCTGAGAGCCAAATTTGTCTCTTGTCAAAGGAGAGAGAGCTGCTCTTTGGAGGCACTGACTGCAGGCAGAAAGAGGCACAAGGAACTTAGGCAAGGGTTTAACTTAAAAAAGACATACTCTGAATCTTCTGGTTTCACTTGGGTGATTATTTAAGTTTGCAATTGTGTGGCAGCCAATTCTTGGGTTTGTATTAGGATCCAAAATGAGAGCTTTCCATTTAAAAACTTCAGCTTTGGAGCAGCTCCTTCTTAGGTTGCCACTGTCTTCTCAGTCTGTTTTGTGGGCTTTCATAGTTATTTTTTAACTCATCATAAAAACAGCAATGAAAAATGCTGTTTAAAATATTTTTAAAATAAGCTCATAGACAAAAAGCTATTTATGAGACTTTCCAGATAAATGAAAAGAGTGGAAGATTTCAAAACCTTCTTATTATGAACAGTATTTTATTCAACTGCTGTCAAAAATACATCTAAGCAAAGGAATTTTTACTGGTTAAGTAAAAATACATTTTAAAGATTTATGCTGCAGTTGCAGTGCTCAGTCTTGGGTTTTCCAAAGGCAGCAAGATGGATTCTGAAGCCCTTACAAAGCCTCTGCAAAACATCATGTGCCTACCACAAATTCCTGCTTAGAACAATTTAAGTTGCAAATAAGGAACCAGCCCAGAAATTCTGCATTTTTGGCTTGCTTTAAATGGCTTGTCCTTGTTGTTATGGTAATTCTATGAAAAAGACTCTCCAAAATCGATTTGTTGTTTGTGTAGAATTCCCCAAACTGAGAAAGAAGCTGCTGGGTGTTGGTGGATGCAGGAACTGCCACCGGTGAAGGTGTTGAGCTCAGTTTAAGCCTATCAAATGTGGCAGCATTTAAAAACCAATAATCTTGGTCACACCATGTTCACAGGCCAGGAGGGAGTGAGGATGCTGAAGGCATGGCTTGCATCATCCCAAAGGTTACCACACAGCATTGGTCTCAGCAAATGAGATGTACAAATCCCAGGAAGGGCAGGGCCACTGCAGGTTCTCGGTGCCTTCACTGGTAAATTACAAAAATCAGACAAAGCTTGGAGCCAGGCTGAGAAGCAGCAAAACAATCCCAATGGGAGGAGTGAAAGTTGGATTTCCCAAGGCAAAAACTGTGCTGAAGGCAAAGTGGCAAGAATATTTCCACTTGTTAGAGGTATAATTGTGCAGAGCACAGGCAAAGGCACCGTGGAAAAGCAGTAACAGGCGCTGGAAGAGTGGCACTGATTGTACATGTGGAAGTCAGGGCAGGTGCTGCACTCTGTGTGCCCATTAAAATCCCCAAAGCACAGGATTTACCTTGGAAACTGGCAGAGGGAATAGACTTTTCCAAACTTGGCCAAAGCCTGGCAGCACCGTGGGAATGAGAATTTTAAAAACACACTAATTCTGACTGAACTCACACATTCGTGCCTATTGAAGTAGGAAAGATTACCCTGGGGGGAGCCAGTTACCTGCAGGATTTCAAAGATGAATGGATTGAATCCTGCAGAGAATAAATAGTATTTTCTGGGTTTTGGATGACATACTAATACCTGGGAGGAATTCAGACGAGTATTTACAAAACCTTGAGGAAATTCCAACATGTTATAAAGCTATGCTTTAAAGCGAACAAAAATAAGATTGTAGGCATGAGATTTTTTTTTTCCAGCTCCCTAAAAGCAAGTTCCTTGCCTAAGTTTCAGGAATAAAGGCTTTAAAAAGGAAAATAAAAACTATGGAGCATGCCTAAGTGCCTCAATGTTACCCAACTTCTGTTGGTTTTATCCATGTGAAAGCTTTCTTATGGAAGTTCCCAATTATCATTGCTAATTAGGTTGATGTTTTCCTGATAAAGAAAACATAAAAGAGATGTGGATGGAGCATTAAAATAATTTTTTTTTTAAGGAAAAAAAATGAAAAACCTAAGAGCTCTACAGCATCCTATAGTTTGAGGTCATTCAGGAGAACCTTAAACCACAATTTCCAGCTGGAAAATGGGCGGCTGCTTCCTAAGACTCTAGCACCCAAAAAAATTCCCAGTTATTTGCCTTTTAGATCATCATCAAAATCTGAAAATACATCTACATTTTTAAAAGAAAACTTGCACTCCCATTTAGGAATGAATAAATTCTAGGAACATCTCTTTAAAAGTATCTTGATGCAGATAGAAAACCAGTGGTAAAAAAGAGGGGTGACTAATTTATGTATTTTTAGGGGCAGGCAGTTTTGGGGATCGATCCTTTTATTGTTTTTAATGTTGTTAAATTCCCTGTGGACCGTGAAACACGTGTCCATCACATCCCTCCTTCCAGTCACCAACAAATTCAGCTGGAGACAGAGAAGAAAAGGTGATTTTCTGAGGAGAGCCCTGGATTTCTGTGCGTTTTTTGAACAGCCACATCACCAGAGCTATTCAAACTTCAGTGCTCCACTGAGCAGCGATACCTGGGCAGGAGATGCTGTTTTCCAGGAGGAGCAGCTCCAAGGAGCTTGTGAACCTTTTTACCAGCAGAATTATCCCAGTAGCACCGTGGAGAAATAAGGAAGGACTGAAAGAAGCTGTTCTTGGTGCAAATTTTGATCAGGTGCAATTCTTGATCAAATTTTTACACCTCTGGAGCCTGCAAGAGCAAGGGCAGGAGGTGTTTCTCCCACTCTCTTTGGACTGTACCTCTTGTGTGTGGTCACCTGGACTTGCAGTGGGGTTTTTATGGAGGATTTATCTGAAAATCTCTTGCAAGGTCTTCCTGGGGGACACAGTGACCCCAGGAGCACTCGGTGTGAATCTCATCCAAGCCAGAGTCCCTTTGGTTATGTCCATTCTCTGCCCAGACTCAAGAGAAATGGGCTCCTGCATATTTGAGTACAAACTTGTGTCCTGTGCTCAGTAACAGGGAGGAAAAGAAAACATTATTGTCCTCAGTTAATTGCTTCTTTGTGACAGGCACACTTCAAAGGCACTTTAGTCTCAAGTGCATCTTAGCAGAGAAAAACCCCTAGCACGATTTTAACCCCCGCTATTTCCAGCCACGGGGCTGAAGGAATTCCACACAACAGAATCTCCACGTGTGGAATCGGAATGTGAAATTAGTTTGGGGTTTGCTTGGGGTCGGGTATTTTTTGGTTTGTTTTGTTTTTTAAAGTACTGTTTTAATGAGGTGTTTCGTTTAGCACATTTGGCTCCTCCAAATTACCTCAAGGGGATTCATATGTTAACGAACTCCACAGCTGTTGTTTGTGAAACCAGCCTAGCACAAGCAGAGCATGTTGTGCAAAGCTTTAAATGCTCTGTTGGAGAGGTCACTGCACTCCTTTGTCTGCTGTCAGTTATTAATAATGAGGCTACTACTTAATTTTAAACACCGAGTTAATTTTTTGTCGGCATCAAATACATTCCAGGTGGGTTCGGTTTGGGATTCAATGCCTGGGTCGGCAGAGGGAAGCTGCAATCAAAGGATGACCTGATTTTATGCAGTTGATGAAACATTTCGGGGTGGGGATGACTGGTGATGAAGTTTCAGGCTTTGGAGGTGGCCTGAAGAGGCTGCATTGAGCAGAGAGAACGTTTGCAACGAGAACTGTTTTATAAACATGCCCCGATATGCTTCAAAAGCATTAATTCTGGATTTCTTAAATTAGGCTGGTTTTGCTCCTGGCAAGCAATAAACTGTTTTCATTTTAGATGTCACTTTACATTTAAGGAAATTAATAACTGGGAAAGAAAAAAAAAATCCTGTTTGCTAAGTAAGGTTTATTTCAAGTATCCAGTTAAAATCCACAGCTCTCCTCGTTGAACAAACCTGGCTTTTTAAGGGCCAGAGTGACAGAATTTATATGCTAGAAGATTAAGCCCAGTTCTTACCATCTCATCAGAAGCTGTTCCTGGAGCCCACCTGGCCACATCCCAGCGTTGGAAAATCCAGTGGGCAGCAGTTGTCCAGAAGACTTGGGTTAGGGACTGCTGCTTCCCAAGCTACTCCCACACAGCACATTCCATGGCATTCTGGCTCATAGATCATTTCAACATTTCAATATTTGGGTTTGATTTCCTCCATGTGCTTTATTACTGAAAGTAATGAATGATTTAATAATGAATCATTAACATCGGAGCAGCCTCTGCTGGCTGGTGGAGACAGAGCTCTGATGCACAGCCCCACAGGGGATTTCATTTGGACCGACCAGGCTTTATTCCCTCCCTCAAAGGTATCAGCATTTAAGTGCAAGGAATGATATTTTGCCTGGAATTTAGGCAGAATATAAAATAGATGTCCAACGGGAGCATTGCCAAATTCGTGCACTCCATATTGGATGAGATCAGGGCTTCTGTCAAACAAATGCAAATGTGGTGTGACTTTCTTGCACACAAAGCAAGAATTTCATCTGAGCCTCCATGACATGGCTCTGAAAACATAATTAAGCTCAGACAGCAGAATAAAACCTTTGCCTTCCTCAAGACAGAGAGGTTACTAATTATTGTGAAGTGGTTTTTTTGGTAAATCAAGTTTTTGGAACAATTTGGCATTGCTAGAAAAGCCCTTCTAGAAAGAGAATAATCCGTGTTGCATGAAAATACAATAATGCTTTCCCAAAATCCTTGTTTTGCTGTTTTGCAGGGGGAAAACTGAGGCACAGTGTCCCTGAGAGCCCATTCTCCCAAGTTATTTAGCTGTGAAGGTGGGATCAGTGCAAGCTCCCACTGGTTCAGAGTTAATTTTTAAGATTATGGGATACTTTCCATCAGATGCCACCTGAGAGGGATGGTTGGGATGACATTTAATGTCACCTAGAGTGGCTGCTCAGCAAATGGTCCTCTGTCCTTGAGGCAGGGGGTGAAATCAGCCCTTCATTTAACACAGGCCATTGAAAACCAGCCATGCACAGGCTTCTCACTTAAGCAGATGAGCTGGATGCAAACGGATAAACTGGATTGCTGATATTGTATTCACCCTCTCCCGTTTGCAAGCCCCATTTCCAAATGTCCATTGAATGGGGATAGATGGAAAGCGGGGGGAGAATTTTACATGATTTTTATTGCTAACTCTGAATAATGGAATCGCAGCAAATGCAGTATGTGGGCCATTCTTCGGACACTGAGAACATTCAGTTCAAAAATGTTTGTAACATGGTGAATAAGAGGTTGTTCCCTTGCTCAGCATGGAATTAGAATGACTGCCAGTCAGGAATGAAGTCACCTTCCATTTCAGGATCTTTCAGCGAAAAAGGACGAGTTTTCCTGTGGATCTGGATTTGTCATGTGTGTTCCTGAGGAAATGTTAAGAAACTGAATATTTCAGGAAGGTGGAAGGCTTGGAAATACATTACACCAAACATTTCAGGAAGGTGGAAGGTTTAGAAGTACTTTTACACCCTCTTCTCCTTCGTTCAGTGCATCCCGGCCCAAATCTTCTCCAGAGCACAGCCCTTGTCCCCACTGTGACTTTGCTGTCTCCCAGGACATGTCAGGATTTCCAAAGGGAGCTAGGACTGGGAATGGGCTAGCAGAAACCACAGCACCCCAATACTTCACCTTGGTCATTTATGGATTCCTCACAATATGTATTAAAAGAGATCAGAAGTTCAGGAGAGGATGGATGGATGGATGAATGGATGGATGGATGGATGGATGGATGGATGGACAGATGGACAGCAGATACTTGAGGTTCACTGATATTCCTAAAAGTAGAACCCCCTGACCAATATTTAAGTAACAAAAAATAGATGTTCCTTTGATGAGTAATTCCAATTTTCTAGATATTTCTCAGGTATTTCTAATAACAAAAAATAAGAAAAATCTAATGACATCTGAAGATGTACCAGGTCTTGCGGAAAGTAACTTTGTCACAGTCTTTTGGGAAGGAAGACAATCAGTGACAAAGGTACAGACTCACCTTGCTTGTGGCCATTCTGCAGAGCAGCAACACACACAGACACCTCCCCATTTATATAAACCCCATTTATATAACCCTCGTTAGACCCCTTTAAATACTCCCTGACACACCCCCACTGATGCAGTGCCATTTCTGATAAAAGCCCAACTCTTTTCCTGTATCAAAATGCACTCATTGTGCAGTAATTCAATGACATGGCTCTTCCTCTTTATGAGCTCTGAAAATATCTCATTAAGAGTTTCACAAATTACCACCATAACTTCTGCTGACGCGCTCGTTCGTCCTCAGCTCCACATAAATGGGGTTGACAACTTTAATGGAACAAAGCAGGGCTTTCCCAGGCTGTGATTCAGCACTCAAACACCTCGGTGTCATCTTGAGCTTGGAGGTTTGATGGAGCCAAGGTGTGAGGTGCCACTTGAGACAAGCTGGGATGGGAGCGTGAGGGAAGTGTGGGGATGTTTTTCCTCCCCTCTCTCGGATCTACGGTTTCAGCACTCTTCACCATCTGGTGGAACACTTCAGAGAAGAAAACAGTTCTGCAATATCTAATTTTGCCATGTTTTTGGAACATCATTATAATGATCTTTGTGTCATTTAAGTGTGATTACTCGTCCTCCAAGGCTTTTCCTGTTTACGCTTAAATAGTACTGGAGCGTGGCCAGATACGCTTGAAATGAAACGGTACAAAATACTACATTTTTATCATAAAGGCTTAAAAGCAACATTTACAATTAGGGGACTCAGCCTGTACTTGGCATTCCGGTAGGTTTTTTGTTTTGATCTCATTGTAGTAGTAGATAAATAAAATTAATTAAGCAAGCGTAATTGCTGGTTAAATTTTACAAAATCCCGAAGAAATGGAAGGCCTAATTCAAAGTGGCTGTAATGGTGTAAATAATTAAGTCAAATTGTTTTCATTTTCATGCTGCATATTGTTTCCTTCAGCATGTAATGGTACAAGGCAAAGTGTACGCAGTGCTCGAACTAGACAAATAATAGATAAATTTATTCATAAATACTTTGTGGATTGTAATTAGAAGTTCACTGCTGCAGTGTCTATAGCACCAGTCTATTTTTTCCTTCAGTTTCTGTAAATATTTGCCTGGGTAAATTTGTGCTTTGAAGAATGTAGAGAGAAGGAGAATACACCACAAAAAGTGTTGCAAAATCATCTTTGCTTCTTGGTTTGAGTGGCATCCAGGGTCCCAGCAGCATGCAGGTTCTGTGTCCTGAGCACGGCCCAGGTGGCCCTCTGCCTGCAGCAGGCTGAGGGAGGCTGGGAGCTGGGTGTGAGATGACTTTCCCTTTTGTCACTGCTTGGTGCCCTAAATAGAGCTTTTCCAACCAGGAGATACAAATTACCTGGCAGATCCTGCCAAAAAACCCACTGGACGTCAGGGCTCCAGTAGAGATTGCCTGGACACGGGGCCGGGCACCCGCAGGGGTTGTGCAGGGACAACATGCTTTGGGAGGAGAATGGGATTGTTTCTCTTCAGGGCTGGTGAGCTTTCCCTCAATGAACTCGCTCCAGGGAGAGCTGGGATAATCCAGGATGGGTGGAAGCTCAGGAGATCCTTCGGGGGTCAGCACTCGCCGTGGCTCAGCTTTGAACACTGGGCAGTGACCCTGAAAGGAGCATTTGGGGACAGCCCCCCGTCAGCAGCTCCTGAGTGAAATCCATTTGTGTAACCACCCCTCAGCTCACTCTCAGCATAGCACAAATTTATTAAAACAGCAGTTCGGAAAATTCAGGGACGCACAAGGTGAAAGCTACCGGATAAATCTGCCATCCAGCACACTCTCAATGCATTCCCACTGAGTGAAATCAGGGATTGCCTTAGGATTACCTGCACTCCCTAAGGTTTGAGGGACCTTTTTCTGCCCCAGTGCATCCACCCGAGTACTGTGAGTGTTGTTAAGCCATGGAATGAGTGGCAGAAGAGACTGTGGCACTGCTTGGAGCCCGCAATACCTCGACCACCCAAGCACAGAGTGCAGCACCAGGCACTGCAAACAAATGCCTACAAAGTTCTGCACAAGGGTCAAAAAGGTCTGCTGGTTCTTTCCATGTCCTTCCAGCTGGAGAGAGAGCTGAAAAATACCGTGGAGCTTTCGTTCACCTCTCGCTGCAGTGGAGCAGAGCTTCTGCATAGCACTACTGGCCTCTGCTGCCAGCATGGGAGAGAAGGAGAGGAGAGAGGCTTCCCACACCTCTGCCCCTCCGGAGGGCCTCCTGATCCCTGAGTACAAGCTGCAGGAAAACCAATCTTTCATCTTTACCTTATTTTCATGCTTACAAATAAAGGTCAAGGCTCCCGTGCTGTAGCCAGCGCCGAACGAGCTTTGAACAACCAGCCTGAAATGTGATTGTAATTAGTTTCCTTTCAATCTTGATGTGAACAGTGATCTTAAAATGCCAGGACTGTAGCAGTGCATATGATTAACAAGCACACAGAAAGGCAGTCTACGGAAAAATATGGATAGAAATGAACAAAATGCAAATGTTGCACTGCTTTAAATTTTATTATCCTCCCAGCTCTTCATAAAATACTGTAGACATCGTTTGATTATATTTTTAGTCTAGGGAATTAATTTTTAACTAGGGAACTCATTTCTGTCTTATGATTCTCTGCAATGGCCTGTAGGTCTGAACTAAAAAAAATCCCAGTTTTTATTGTGCTAATGATGCCCAGAACTCAAATTAATCTCACTTAGGTGTGTGCCATGCCATGCAATATGTGCTGGAGCTGCAGGCAATCTGGGCATCTTTTCATAGCAGTGATTTCTCCAGGAGCCAGATGTAAAGCCTGGCCAGGGGTAGGGCTGTGTCCTCCCTGTGTCACTGCCTGGGAGACTCCTTGGAGGCGGCTGATTCTGTGCAACCAGTGGAGGGGAAGGAAGAACAGAGCCAGTGATATTTCCTGGTCACTCCTGTGATTTCACTTCATTGTCTCAAGGGGAACTCGCAGCAGAGCCTAGGGGAGGGTGAAGAGGAGTTCTGAGCACTGTGCTCTGGTCACAGCCACTCACAGCCCTGGTCCAGCTCCCGTCTGCACCCAGGGATGCTCCCAGGGAGGCAGAAATTCCCTCACCCAGACAAAAAGGTCTTCAGGGCTGCTCCTCTGCTTGGAGCAGAAGGAATGGGAAGGAGAAATTACATGGGGAGTATTTTGCTTGAAAAACTACCAAGCTGTATTTTCTACCTGGGAAAAAAAGTGGGGTTTTTTCCAGCTGCCAAGTAAGTTCACTTTGTCAAAACACAGGTCTTTATAAAAAATCAGAAGAATAGAGCTAGAAGGCCATAGTGGAGGCACAGAGGAGATAAAGCAGAGAAGATTCTTCAGAGGAGGAAAGTGGTTTAACACTCTGCAGGTAACTGTGGCTCTCCTACCCTTCAGTCTGACTTGTCCTGCAGCATCCTGACCCAGACATGCAGCAGTGTCTCAACCCTGACATTGTTGTCTGAGCCAAAACTGCACTCCAAATCCTACCCAAACCTTATTTATTCTCTTCTCCAAACAATTTTAACTCCGATACCCCTGGTTTAGAACAGCAGGATACCTTGATACAGCTGAGAGAGCCCTTACTCAGAGTTTGTGGTACCCAACGCCTCGAGAGCACAGCTCTGCTCAATTACCTCATCCCACTGCCTTGGGCTCTCACTCTCCACACTGAAATCCACTTCAAATTGAGTGCTGAAAATCCAATTGTTTGCTGTCAAAAAGTTTCCAGTTTGTGATGAAAGATGTGACCTTTCTTTTTGGAGTGATTAGTAAACATGAGGTAAACTATGGGAGCACGCCAGTGTTAACTTGATACCGCCACAGGCTCTGTGCATCAAATATTTCTGCTTTATTCTGAACGTCCTGTTAATGAGAAAAATATTCAAATCAAAGAAATGTGTTTCCTTCAATTCTCTTCACAGTGTAATTTGAAGCTTCAGAATAGCATGCTCAATTATGTCTGTCTTTTTCCTAAATTGGGGGGAAAAAGCATCAGAAAATTATTAAGTAAACCTCTTAAAACTGTTAAGCAACATCCAGCATTAATTGTTTAATCACTCTTTTATTATTTGTCATCAGGTAAGAAGTGAATAGCATGCTTGCTCAAAGGATTTCTTCTACAAAACACTTGGAACACCAAATTCCAAAGTCAGGCAGATTCCAAAGGCACAATGCCTTGGGAGATGGGCAGAAACCTTCCCTTAAAACCTGCTGGAGAGGCTGGCGTGACCAGGAGCAAGAAGCAGCATTTTTTTTACACATTCTGGCACTTCATGGAATGTCTGGTAAAGGCTCACCTCCAGACTGAGCAGCAAGGATGTGCCAATGCTGCAGAGCCAGCAGCAGCTGGGGGCTCCTCGATGCCCAGCAGCTCCCCAGGGCCCTTTTGGCATTGGGTTTGTTTCACCCAGAGCTGGTACTTCCCCTCTGGATAAAGATGTATTCATCCCAGCTGCCCTGGGCTGCTGGGCGAGCCTCCCACCCTGCCATCCCACGCTGCATCCCAGGGAATCTCGCCAAGCCAGGGCTTCCCCTCCCGGGGCTCTGCTGCGTGTCCCTGCGGGGCCACCAGCCCACGGCAGCCGGAGCTGAGATTGCTGAGGCGCCACCCCAGCATCCCCACATCTCCAGGAGACTGCCCGAGGCCAGGAGGCTCCTGAGGCTTCCTGGGAAGAGTGAACAGAGTCAGCACAAACCCAGCGACAGCGGCAGCTCGCGGAGCGAATGTGAGCAGGGAGCTTTGGGGCGCATGCAAAGCAAGCCTGCTTCCCAAATTTCCCAAGAGCCGTGAGGAATTAATTGCTCAGATATAACACATGCTTCTAGTATCAGCTAAGGTGGCACATACCAAAGGAAACAGACGGTCAGTGTTGCTCCTTTCTTCTTCTTCTTTGCACAGGTTGAATTTTCCGCATTGACTCTGTGTAGGTTGCATTATCCATAGATTGGGTTTTAGGAAAAGGTTCTTCCTGCAGAGGGTGCTGGGCACTGCCCAGGCTCCCCAGGGAATGGGCACAGCCCTGAGGCTGCCAGAGCTCCAGGAGCTTTTGGACAATGCTCTCAAGGATGCACAGGGTGGGATTGTTGGGGTGTCTGGGCAGGGCCAGGAGCTGGACTGGATGATCCTTGTGAGTCCCTTCCAACTCAGGAAATTCCATGATTCTAAAATAGCTTTTTTCCCTCCTTAGGCATCCTTAGGGCAGAGTGCTGAGACCACCACACAGGAGGCTGTGGGCATTTCAGCCGTGAAATGAGGCCGTGTATTCCCCAGGTGCACCTTCCATCAGCAGCATTACTGCTGGCATTTACTGCCATTCCCATAAAATGCATCTGCACAAAGGTTGTGAACTGCTGATGGGAGACTGAACCACAAACACCTGAATGAGAAGAGTCTTGAAAATTCTCTCTGTGAAGCCTGGGAGGACAAAGGACCATGGATTCTATGAACTGCTGACACAATACACACTTTTTTCCTGGCATCTCTAGGTTTCTTTTCAGAATCCTACAAACTATTGGTTGTCTTGTTCCTCATAAGGAGGAGAAGCTTCAAGTCCACATGTAAATTTGTTCACACTTCAGCAGCCAGATTTTCCTGGATTACCTTCACCAGTACCCCTGAAACCCTCTAACACCTGGAGTGAGGATCTCTCATCCTAATTTCTGCCAGGACAAATTGTGCCCAAACACACCACGGTTCTGTAGCTGTCCAAGTCCTGCCCTATGGGCTGGAAATTACCATCTAGGTCAGGATTGGTATTTATAAAAATCCATCTATGGCAAGTTCTGCACCTCAGCTGCCTGGCTTATATTTGATTTTTTGTCTCCATGAACATGCACTTATTTCCTAAACCTTTTTTTTAGAAGTATTACCATAGAACAGTTCCTTCAAGAGCAATAACGAAGTCTCCATATTTTCAAGTCCATCAAAAAGACTTTGTGACACTGCAAAATAGAGGTGTCTTCAGAGATAAGCCTCTTGCTCCCTAAAATAGTCCCTCTCTAAACATAAATACAGAGTCCAAACACCTTCCCGTGTAGTTCACAATTCTGCTCATATAAGAACTGTTTACAGCAATTCCATCAGCTGTCAGTTGACAGCACTTCTGTACCAAGTATGTGATTAATCCCTCATGTGAAAGTCACGAGTTATGTCAAAATAAATGACAACCAACCCAATCTCACTACTCACAGCAGGGGAGGAAATGCTGAGAAGGAGGAGCCAGGCACAGCAAAACCATCGACAGGACGAGGACCTGAGGTACAGAACAAGAAACTTCCAGATTTCCACTGCATGCTGTTCCTCAGTGAATTCACATCCATGTGTCAGCCTCGTTTGGGACCATGCTCCCTGATTTGAGCTGATGGCAAGGATCTGAGTCAAATAAGTGAATATTTTTGCTAAATGTTGTCTGTCACCTCCTGTTACTCCCTCTGGGCTCCCCGCCACGTGACATGGTGTAACGTAGCATGATGCAGCAGGGATGATTTCATGTGACATGACAGAGCAACATTGCTGCAGCTTTTGGAATAAACACCTGCTTTTAGCAGTGATTTCATCTGCTGGAAGTGGTTTCCTAAAACAGATTACCTGGGTCCTGCTACATTGCACTTTGCTCTTTGTATATATCTAATATCTTCTTTTTTACTTTGGTCATTTTCTTTTATTCCATAAGTCATGTTCCCTTATAGGGTTGGGTTTTCATGGTTTTTCTTTTCAATAGAAGTTAAAAATAAACTTACAACAATTGGAAAAAAAGGAACTAATCTAAATCAACTAATCTAAATCAACAACTAGAACTAAACTAACTAATCTCATCTAAACCATGATGGAGACATGTGGAAAAAGTTCTTATTATGGAAGGAAAACACTGACCCTATTAACAGCAAAGAACATATTTACCCACAGGTAAAAATAATAACAGGAACAAAGTTTAGAAGACTTGTTCTTCCTTCAGAAACTTCAGCAGAATGTTATAAGTGAAATCTGGGTAAAAATCTTCTCTCCTTGGAGAAATACAGCCACAGAAAAGGCAAACATTTTACTGTTGATTTTGTACTTGCAGATGTAGGTTTTATGAATGGGAACATTTGCAATTTAAAAAAAAGCCAAGGTTTGGGTGACCCTTTCTAGAATTCTGCTTCATTATCCTTGACCTGACTGACAGAAATATTAGCAGTGGGGAATAAAACTGCTGGTTTAGTTATTTAAAAACTGAAGTAATTTATTCATCTTGAATAGATTCTCTCCTTCCAAAAATCCTTCCATCTGCATGTGAATGCATGAGAGCTAATTAAATTGGCAGCCATGGCTCTGTACTTCTCATTTGGAGGACCTTCATCTCAAGATAGAAGAGCTTCATCCTCCAGGACCTCCTTAGAGAAGAGGGAAAGGGAATCAAACACAAGTGCAAAGTTCAAAACAGACATGGATTTCAGAAAAAAAAATTAAATTTGGATCACCCCAGTCTTCTTAAAGGGAATAAAACTGGTCCCATGAAACACCAGAGATGGTTTCTGCATGCTGGAGCTGGCAAAGGGATTTGGAATGTTTTTATGTACCTGGGACTTGTGATGGAAAAGCCACAACTGTCACTGGGTCCCTGTCAGGATTCCACCTGTCCTTCCTACTCCTTGCCCAGGACAAGATGTCACCTTGCTGCATGGCAGGCAAGCCTAGAATTAAATTTCAGAGAGGCAGCACAAATCTTGCCCTTTGATAGGACAAATGGAAGTGGCCCCAGATTGCACAAGAGGAGAGGGATTGGATAATGGGAAAAATTTCTTCAGAAAAAGGGTTGTCCAACCCCAGCACTGGTGGAATAACCACCCCTGGAAGGACTTAAAAGATGTGTAGAAGTGGCATTTGGGGCCAGGGTTCAGTGGTGGCCTTGGCAGTCCTGGGTGGACTTGTTGTACTTTTTGATGGGTCTTTGCTAATGTCAAAAATTCCCCGATTCCGTTAATTCCGTGATTCCATGAAATGCGGCCTGGGCTTCTGGTCAGCAAGGAGGAGAGGGCCTTGAGCCCTGCAAGGAGGGAGAAAAAGGCTGATTATTGCAGCAAACGTGTCCTCCCACAGGGACTGTGCTGCTGTGTCACCCTGTGGTGGCCCTGGGGACGCCGGGGTCCCTCCCTGAGCGCCAGCAGCCCCGGCAGGCAGCGGGAGCTCGGTGCTCCCATCAGAAACAGGAGCCACACTGGGATGCATATTCTCCAAATGCAAAGCACCTTTTGACCTCCAGTAAAAATTAAACACTCGGAGGGATTGGGCAAAGCAGATTTTAATTTATAATAAATCAAGGCCGCCGTTGCCTCTCTTTGTACAAAGGGCCCGAAGAGCTGCCGCGCTCCGCGAGCCCCGCGAGCTGGCAATGTATTTTAATGTATTTATTTGATGATGCATTCATTCTTTCATTCATTCATCTATTCAGTCATTCATTCAGACACTTGTTCATTCATCCCTGTCCTTTTGCAGGAAGAGAACATAAGCCAGCAGTGGCATACTTCTTCACTGTCCTGATTTACAGCCACGGCTCTGAGTTGGTATCAATAAATCTCTTTGGCCCTCCTCAATCCAGCATTATCCCTCATTAGTGACTGGGATTTAAAAAAGGGATTAAAAATAATATCAGATTATAAATAGATGGGTAGATATGTGTATTGGTTGCAGTGCTTTGATTAAAGTGCTGGGCTGCTGTTGGTTTTTTTTCTCTTTTATTTAAGATCTCTCATATTCACAGTTCTCTGGACCTTGCAATTATCTTCACAAACAGTCCCTGATGTTTTATTAACTGGCCCAATAATTTTTTTCTATCAGTGATGGATAATAAGGTCCCCACTGCCCTCCCAGTGGTTGTTGATGTTGAGGGAAGCTCTGCTGAGTCTGGCTCTCACCTCTACCTTCTTTGCCTGTGGGAGATCTTTTGGTGTTTTCTGGCCCAGGGAAATATTTATTTTAAAATATTTTAAAATAACCTTTGTGGGGCCATCCCAGCTCTGGTTGTCAGACTGTGTGGGTTGTGTCTAGAACTGCTTCCCCATCACTGTTCTTCTCAGCCCAAACATGCACATTTTATCTGCTTCTGTGTATGCCTTAAACATGGGAATATTTTCTGTTAGGAGGGCTGAACTGAAGGGGAGCTACTCTTCGAGTTGGGATTACTCACCCTCTAATAGCTGCTGGAACAATTTTTCTCCCATATCTCTGAAATCCCCTTAATTAATCTTGCCGACAACTTGCAACATAATTGTGTCCCTAAACTGTTAACCTTGAAAAATATTTGACAGTATATTACCATCTCAGAAACTTGTTATCACGGGGAATAGAGTAATTCCATAAATATCCTGGTTTCTCTTGAAAGTCCCAGAATAATTCTTTGTTGTCAGTCTTTTTTTTTTCCTTTTTTTTTTTTCTTTTTATCCCCTTAGTTTTATTTTTGACCTGGTGGCAGAAGATGCAGGAGAGAAAGAGGACATATTAGAAAAAACAAACCAACAGCAGTTTGGAAGAAAAGGTGGTTATATATTATGCATAACATAGTGGTTTTTATACAAAGGAGCTGTCCCTTGCATTTCTTCCTCATTTGCATGTCTTCAGGGCACCAGAGGACAGAGACACTGGATGGCACCAGCTGCCATCTGCAATCGGGTCACCACTGGTCCCTGGTAAACCAAACAGACAAAAAGACAGCCCTGCAGTCCAGGGAGTGCAGAGCCCGAGCTGGCCCGTCCACACAGCTGCTGCTGCCCAAATACACAGCTCCTGCTGGTGCCTTCAGTTGTAGCTTTCATATTTTCCAGATTCTGCACTGCCTTAGTGTGTGACTCTGAACTTCACATCAAGTGGCAGCAGGTTCTCCTCACAGCTCAGTCACACACAACAATCCTTTTCCAGCCCAGAACCAAGGGCACGCTGCAGCTCCAGGCCCCAAAAGTGCAAACAGCAGAGAACTGAGGAGAGAAACTGGGAGGGTGGGACTGCATCACCTGGAGCTGGAACTGGACAATGAACCCCAATGTGGAAATGGAACAAAACTTATAAAAGTGTGAGAACTCATGACTTGGGGTCCATCTTGGGTCCATCTTGGGTCCATCTTGGGCAGAGGCCTGGCTGGGCCCTTGTACTGCCCAAGGTGGATCCCTCAAAGGCCTTTTTAATAAATCCCTGCTTTATTCCTTTAACTCTGCCCAGCCTCTGTTCCAGGCAGCCTCTCCAGGGAAGGACAATGTCACCCAGGCTGACACCAGGCCCAAGTGCCACCTTCACTCGGGCTGGGACACCCAGAGGTGTGAGGCACATGCACTGCCGTGACCCCAGTGACCTTATTAAAGCCAGGGCACTCCTGGAGAGCTGGGTACCTTCAATTAAAGTTATTAACATTTCTTCTGTTGGTTACAAGCTCGGGAGCTCTGTTGTGTTTAACAGCCAGGCATCCACTGCTGGGAACAGCGATGGGCCTCTCCCAGGCCTGTCTGCTGCTCTTACTACACTGCCATTTGAAATCACCAGGCAAAAAAAAAATAATCAGGAGCTTAAAAAAGCTAAAGCAGACAGGCTGTTTCAGATTATTTCAGTATGTGTGCTCGCTGCACCAGCCAAATGTTCCTGTTAAAGCCATAGTCTGATTTTCCCCCTGAAAATCAGGTTATAAACAAAAGGATTAGACAGAGACCAACCCAGGCAGAGAATTTAGATCTGGGTTCAAATATGAGCTGGAAATGAAGGAAACGCTTTGGTTTGAGGCTTTCTCTATTTTAATAATAGTTCTTTCTAAATATATGTATCCTTTATGTATTTTTATATCAGGGATTAACTGTGTATCTTGGGAGAAAACAGAAAAGGAGATCATTATTTTACAATTCAATTTGGAGGAATCTGAAGGTTGGGATCAGTAGGGAGAGCAAGCACAGCTGCATTTCTTATAATTTTCCCATTAGAATATACTCATTTCCACACTGCTGCTCCCTCATTTTTGGTGTGTTTGTAGGTATTATTCTCATTTTTGGATCTAGCAGCCCAGACACTTGAAAAGAAGGAGTCTGTTTTTTACTAAAGAAACACTTTCTCACTTAATTCAAACACTCTTTCAGTTTGTATTTGCTAATCTTCATATAAAATTTTAAAAAAAAATGCAGCTAAATGACATTATAACATGTTTGTGATGTTGCAACGTGTATTCCCCAAAAATAAACTCAATATATATCATATATTTATAGAACTGTACCTAAAAGGGTTCCAGGAGAGATTTTGGGCAAGGGCCTGGAGGGACAGGACAAGGGGCAATGGTTTCCTATTGACAGAGGGCAGGGTTAAGGGATATTGGGAAGGAATTCCTCCCTGGGAGGGTGGGGAGGCCCTGGAATGGAATTCCCAGAGCAGGATCCCTGGAAGTGTCCAAGGCCAGGCTGGAACAACCTGGCGTAGTGGAAGATGTCCCTTTTGAAGTGCTGGATTTCCTCCTCGAGGGGAAGATTTCTTTGGCTCACTCCTTTTCACACATAAGAACACTTAAAAAGAGGTCTTTTCTTCTCACTAAACAAAGGGACTAAAATAAAAAAGAAAAACCCCTCAAAAAGCTTTCCAGATTATTTTTACTCATTTAAATCAGCTTGTCCTAACGACAGCAATTCCATCAGCACAACACCAATCCTATCAATTTATTTACCCCAGGAATATTTTCATCCCAGGGATCTGTCACTCTGCAATTCCAGCTCCTTTGGGAGGGTTCAGTTTTTTGCACAGAGTTCTGTTTGTCCTACGTGTGCCACAGCTGCCTGTTGAAGCACCAGCAAAAGCAAAAGCAAAAGCTCTGGGGAATTCCCAACAATAAAGTTGAAATCTCTTTCCTGGTTAGTATTCAGCCTCACTGTAATTTTTAGCAGACATTTTCCCTTCTCCCAGTTTTCAATAGGCTGCATTTATCAGCATGGAGTAGCAATCAACATGTATTTGCTCGTGTATTTATAAAAGTCAGCTGTGTGCTTCCACATTATTTCAATTCTTCCTTTAAAACCCCTTTGCTTTGTTTGTCAGGAAAATTCGGGGTAGATTTGATGTGTGTATGGTTGGTGTGCAATAAATCCATGATTTCATTTCATGCTATTTCATTAACAGCTAAAGTGAATTATTTATGGAGCCCCTTGTTCCATCCCCAGATTTATTTAATGTTGGCATTACAGTGTTAGGTAAGTTATCTTTGAAAGAAAAAAAAAAGGATTGTTACTTGTATCTCTGCACTTAAAATGACAATTTCCTACTGGGACATAAATTCTAATACCATTGGATTCTTGAGAAAATCATATATTCTGCAAAGCTCTGAAGGTGATCTGAGATAATTAAGCTGTGAATGGACAGCATTTCTAAAACTGTAAGGAAAGACCATTCTGATCAAAATTAACAGGAGAACAACCATGATTTACCCTGAGTGACCAAGTCATTGATGTGATTTTTTGTCCCTCCAGCAATATTTTTCCAAAGTAAAAAATGCAAAGAATGCCCTATCCTTGAGGAAAGCCTTGAGAATTTAATTCTGAGAAGTCACAATTTGATTTTTTTAGTGCCGCTTTTCTCAACCAGTTGATTGCAGCTCCAAAGGGTCGTGAAAGACAATTAGAAGACACAAGGCATTTAAAATCTTATTAGCTCCCAAAATAAAATAAGAAGTCCAACTCCTACTCCCCCATTCGATTTATGCCACAATCCCCCAAAGTCCCACCCACAACCTTCCCAAACACACCCAACTGCCCCACAGAATTGGGAAATATTGAAGAGGAATTTATTTTACTGGAAAGGGAAAGAGGTCTTAAACAAATTATACAGGAAATAAAGGCCAACTTGACTGGAAAGACTGAAAAATACTGGAGTAGTCATTCAACAAATGTGCAAATTCTGCATTCATTTATCTCCCCTCCTTATCTCATTGGCTTGTCTCATCAAATAGCTAAAATACTGTGCTTCCAGACATTTATATCAAGCCACAAATTCTTTTTTTTTTTTAATAATATCCAGTTCAGAAGAGCACTTTGGCAGTTGCCTGGACCCCACTGTCTCCAACTTAATGGGCATTAACTGCCCCAGCTGAGTTTCTGGAATAAAATCCATTGATCTGTGTCAGTCAGGATCTTGAAAACTGAAGACCTGAGGTTTCAAATCCCAATCTGCTCATACGCATTAAAATAAGCTGGAAGTCTTCACTGGACTTGGGCTCAGGCTCTGACAACCCCAACTCCAGCTAAAATTCATTTGAGTAAACCTCAAAACTGAATATTTCCCTGGCAAGACAAAACATTGAGATGATGATTATGATATTATTATTTTCATTTATCATTATTATTGTTGTTATTGTCGATATTATTATTACATAACCCTTTCTCTCTGTTCAGTGGAATATCCATCCTTGCAGCAGCACTTGGGGATTTCTATTTCACAAATCAAACACCAAATGCAGTGAAATAGAGCTGGTGAGAGCTCAGGAAAAGGATTCAGAGTTGAATGGATTCATTCAGGATGCTTTCCCTGTTTGCTGGCACATATGGAACACGTGGAGATCAGCTGAGCTATAATTGTAAGACAACATCAAGAACGGTCTAGAATTCCCTGGGGCAAGCACCCCAAGGAGGGGAAGGATCCTTTTGGGGGCAACAAGCAGGATAAATGGGATTAGAGGGGAAATGGGATTGAATATTAAGAATTTTTTCCCAGCAGCACAATCAGCTAAACTGAAATAGTCCCCAGGGAAAGGAACAGAAACGGGGCTCTTTGGTGTCTCTGATGTTGGAAACACAGAGTGGAGAACAATTTTACATCTGCCCAGAGGTGTGAGGGCATCCTAAACCAACCTCACTGAATCCCTGGCCTTTCCAGCAGCCTGGGTCTTTGCAAGGAGTACGGATCAGATCCCTGATTCCTACACTGTGATCCCTCCTTTTGTGCATGGTAGATCACAGCAGGTGTGCAGAATTAATGAGACACCATCATTAAATTGAAATTAATTTCTCTTTTTCAGATATGGAAAATTCCCACACACCAAGTGGGGTTAAAAAAACAAGAGTGTATTTGTTACTGTTCCTCAAGAAACACTTCTCCATAGAGGCCAGAGTCATAATTAAAACTACTTAATCCAATCCCTTGAGATCTTTCCATACATGTTTCATGTCCCAAAGCAATTAGAAATATAAAGTTATTTAAAGTAAATCTGTCAGGAGGAAAACTGGACTGGTTTTCCTGCTCAGATCCCAGCGGGACAGGCTGAGTCTGACTCCAACTGTGTCAGCTCCAAAGCAGGACGGAAAACAGGGATGAGAAGGAGAGGGTTGGTGTCACAGAGGTGGGCGAGCTGGAGGAGGAATCTCCCACTCTGGTGAGTCGTCCAGAGCCTAAGGAGCAGCAGAATTAAGTCTGGCCTTTATTAAATCCCCAGTCCTGGCTTTTAATAGGATCAGCCTGTGTCCTCGATTCCCGAAATCCGAATTCAGCCCTGTCACTTTGTGTTGCCGTGCTCAGCCACTGTCCCTGAGCCAAAGCCTTGCACTCCTTCTCCTGCCACTGCTGACAACTGAGATGATATTTTTTAGTGGCTCTAACAATGCAACCCTCTCCAATTCCCTCGTTTGGGGCTGACTTCATTAGCGACTTCCCAGCGCAGCGTTTTTCCGAGTCAATAATTACGTTTCCATTTTAACAGCAGGACTGCAAGCCTTGACATTGGGCTGTGCAGAAACGAGGCTTCAAAAATCCTGGGATATCTCACCACCTCAACCTGCATGGCCAGGGGAGAAGCAAAATGCAGCTCTTCTTCATGAACCAGGCACCAGCCTCTGTAGAAGCCCAAGGAGATGAAATTTAACTTGGTCAGGACCCCACAAAATTGTCCTTATTATTGCCTTCTTCTCTTCTCTCTCATCCTTCTGCCTCTCCAGACAGAGCAAAGTGTCCCCAGGACAGGACCAACACAGAGGTGCAGGGCAGAGCAGGTGTGATTTGGCACAGCCACACCTCCTGAGTGAAAGGAGAGCAGGAACAGCCCCAAATTCAGGTGAGATTGAGAAAAACCAGTGGCAGCAGAGACAAAAAATGTGGGGTAACAAACAATATGAGTTTTGCAAAGGAGGTGCCCTCGCCAGAGGCACAGCCAACAGCAGCCTCCAAGTTTCCCTGCTCAAATCCAAACTCCCACAATCTTCAAGGGAGGCCAAGGATAAAACGTCAGTCCCAGCAAATCACATTACTTCTGTTGTTATTAAATCTTAGGAAGTTTGAGGTGTCTGAAGGCCCAATGCACATAGGTGTTTGCTTGTAGGTATGAATTATAAACGCTAGATAATGTAAATTACATAGAGAGCACCAATCCTTCCCAGACAAAGTGAATTACTGAGCTTGTACCAGCTCGGTACCAGCTCGTATCAGACCTGCTGGTGTCAACGTTGGCAACGCCTTGTCTTTGTCCTGGAGGACATTCCATGACAATGGAGCTCCTCAGCTGGTCCAAAAGGATTGAAGGACAACTTATGGGGTAAAAAGAAACTTGAAAAAAACCTTGAAAAAGGCTGAAGATTTGCTGCAGTGCTGTATCCAAAGGAAAGTAAACACACATGGCTTCGTTACACAGCTCACTGCACCCAGCCAGGGAGATGTAATCCCTGCTCCCTGGCCACATTCTCCATCTCATCAGCGCTTTCTGTCCAGGAAAGCCAATAAAATAAGAATGTGTGTTGCCAAGGTGAAGTTTCAAGAGTTACAATTTTAAATTTCCTATTAGGGATAAGGTAAGATTTACAGGTGATATACTGATTTATAAATATGTTTAGACAGTGAGTATTTCTGGCTTTAGGCTGGAATCAGAAAGCTCAGTTTAAAGAAAGATTTTTTTAAAGGTTTTGTGGTACATAAAATAAATCCAACTTATACTTTCAAAGATCAGTCTGACTGTATAAAAGATGTTGACAGTGACAGTGGGGAAAAAATGTTTCTTATATCCACAATGCTCCATTATTTTCTCATTAACTTGAGTTTTAAAGGGAATCATATTAGTGCCTCCAGAGGATGAGCTATATAAACAAGAGCTACAAATTTATCTGTGCATTAAAACGAATGCTATGGTAACAGGTTTGATTGCTTTGGCTGCAGTTTCAAAACCTACAGGGTGTATTATCCCGAGATAATCTCACCCTTGGGTCCTTCTATATATTAGATCTCCCACCTCAAATCCTGGGAGACACAGCCTGGCTAATAATGCTCCCCCTGCCTTTGGTTTGTCACAGCTGAAACCTGCCTCTTCCAGCCTCAGATAACACATTGCCTAAGCCATTTTATTTTGATCATTCAGAATCATTAGTTTACGGCCGGAGAAGGTCTAAGGATTTATTTCCCTGGACAGCAGGGAAGATTTCCTGCTGCTGGTGTAGCAGGGGCAATGCTAGCCTTGGAGGCCAGTGATGGATAATCAGGGCATTGGGTACCCCAGGGTGGACTTGATGGCCTTCACAAGGGAGGTCTCAACACTTCATAGGCTCAGAATTCCCAGGATTGGAAGGGGCACACGAGGATCACCAAATCCAACTCCTGGCTCTGCACAGCACCACCCCATGAATCCCAACACGTGACTGAGAGAGTTGTCCAAACACCTCTTGAAGGCCGAGCTGCAAACCACCCAACACAATATTCCTTTGGAATTCCATCTTGGCATTCCAAGCCTTGCTGAGATCCCTCCCCACCCACCAGGGCACCGGCACGACTTAGGGCTGCTCAGGCTGCGCTGTCCTCCCAGTCATCTGTGACAAACTCACGTGGGGCTGGCCTTCTGTCAAGAGGCTGAATTTTTAAATCCTTTGTCTGAAGTCCTATGGATCTAGATTTACTGGATCCAGGATGGTTTTAGCCTACATCCATAATTTTCGGGTTATCCCAGCAATCCCTTTGAGAATCCCATCCAAATCGAGCTGCAGGTGGTGAGGGATCTTCGGGCTTTGCCTGTAGGTCTGTGGTGGATCAGAGTTTGGAGAAGTGCACGTGGATGAGGACACAGGATCCAGTTCTTTGCACTGCAGGTGAGGTGGGGCCTGAAAGGCTCAGATCCCCATACAACAAAAATCTGGGAAGCTGAAGGCATTGTCCACTCTCCAGGCCTGAGCCTTTCAGCAGCCAAACCCCTCTCAGGAGAATCTCACACCTTACAAGAGCTGAAGGAAATCAACCTCTCAGCATATCCCCTCCATGTTGAATCGGCCAACAGCTATTTTTCCTGCTTTTTCCTGCTTTTCCTGCTTTTTCCCACTCATCCACAGATGCCTGTCCTGGGTCACAAGCTGTGGCTGGGGTGTGTGTCCCATTGCCATCTGTCAGAGCTGGGGCAGTTCTCTTCTGTTCATGGGGCAGTTTTCTTTATCTCTTCCACAGCCCATCCTCCCTCCAGGAGATCTCTGCTGTTCATGGGCCATTAATTATTAATTAGCTGCTGTCCATGGCCATGGAGTGTCACTGCATGGCTGATAAAATTCCATCATCCCATTGGGAGAGGCTCCGCCCAGGGGGAGGAGCCAAGCATTCCTGCCTGGATACAATCTGAGGCTTGGAACACCACAGGAGCCTTTTCCCACTGCATTCCCAGAGGAGCAGCTTTCTTCTCCTCTGCATTCCCAGAGGAAGAGCAGGCCCAGCTCCACCAGCCCTGGAGCTCCAGAGGAAAACTCCACCCTTGTCCAGGATCCCTGCTCCAGCAGAGCCACATCTGTCACTGCAGGAGGAGCAGCCACCATGGAATGGCACTGCCACCACCACCCTGACCCACAGGCTGCCAGCTCTCACTCTGCCAGGGTTGGTTTGTATTATTGCATTTTTCTATTTTTATTTTCTTCCCTACTAAAGAACTGTTATTCCTACTCCCATATCTTTGCCTGAGAGCCCCTTAATTTCAAAATTACAATAATTCAGAGGGAGGGGGTTTGCATTTTCCATTTCAAGGGAGGCTCCTGCCTCCCTTAACAAACACCTGGCTTTTCAAACCAAGACATGCCCTCACCGTGTTTACTGCAACACCATTATTCCGCATTAGTGATTTTCCTGGATGAGCTGCAGCATGCTGGCACTGGGGAGTGATTTCCAGGTGATACCTTATTAAAAGAAAATGTTGCTGCTTTTCAACCTCTCCAACAAATCCTGAGGGTTATCCAAGAGCCCCCAAGGTCTCAGCCAGCTCAAATGGCTTTTCTATTCTCTTCCCAGGATAAATTGCTTCAGAGCATGCCTTCACCTGTCACTTCTGCTGAGACACTTCTGAGTGTCATAAACTCCTACATGTTCAAGCCAGCTGTTGAGAGGATCCCTATTATTACCACGACGTTGTCAGCGACAATAACAACAGTTAATAAATGATGATAGGGACATAAATGTCTGGTTCCTGTGTACAGCTTGTCATTTGCAGTCAAATCTAACACTGCTAAAGGAGTCTTTTGGAGTGAGTGCTGAAAAAAGGGATCTCTTCTGGGAGAGGGCTCTGTTAAAAAAGCATCCATGTTTAATTCCACTTAATCTTTTCCAACTTAAGTGTGCTCATGAAAAAATCAGCCTGAGCCTGTACATGTGTGCATTAAGGATTTCTGAATTTAAAAGGCCTGTCCTAGCCTTCAGTGGGGTGGAATGGAGGCTTGGACACACTGGCTTGGGCAGTGCTACCAAAATCTTGCTTGGGGACACAATCAGGAGTTTGAATTCTCAATTCAGAGGCAAACCACACAAAAAATGAGGTAATCTGTGTACGTGTTGCCTCTGCTCTGAACACAAGATCCCATTTTTGCAAGACTTTGTTGCATTGTGGTGAATTTGTTCTCTGTTTTGTATAGTTTAAAATCAGAAACTCGCTGATATTTGCCTTAAAATTGTTTATGGAGTGTTTTCTTGCACCTCTCATGCAGAAGAAAATTAAAAATGGGCATGAGAAGGAGTTGCTTGTCACACCTGAGGGAGTGCCTGCATTCTGCCTTGCCCCTGCTCCTGGGCTTTCCAGCTCTGTAAATATCTCTTGCAGGAAATCTCCCTCCCTCACACACACTCTGTATATTTTGCCTCTTACAACATATTAAACAGCCCATGTAAGAAAAAGTGGATGAATTATTGATCCTGAACAGGGGAGAACAGGGGGAACAGAGAGAATATTCCATGATGGGATGCAGCCAGCACACATTTCAGTGGGATGCCAGGTGGAGGGAAGCCCGTGGTTTGTGGCTCGGGGCATTTCAGGTGGATCTCAGGAACTTTCTTTCTCACTGTGGTTTTGAGCCTCAGCTGATAAAAAAGCATCTACAGATTATTTAAGTGAGAAGTTCAGCTCTGTCTTTAAATGGAAACTGAAATTCCTTCCTTGTAAATCCAAGCCACAGGGAGATCCAGGTTTCCTGCTTCATTTTGATCTTATGCAGGATTCATTGACTGTTTAATTTTTTCCAGTAAATTATTCCTTTTGGCTGGGAGGGGATTCCTTTGTCTTCCACATCAGTCTGGATTTTCCCACCTCAGATAATTTCATCTCATTCCTGCGTGACTTGAGGGCTTTGTACCCAAACATTGCCTCCAACTGACCACAGGTAGATGATAAAGCAAGGCAAAAAAAATCAGGGAAAGCAATAACTCTGTCCACTTGGGAAAAAGTGGCAACTGCAAGATATGGATCTTCCTCCTCTTGTATCTTTTTCTACCTTTTTAGAGTTCCTTTTTTTTGTGTGTGTGTGGACGAAGGTCAAAGCCCATTTTGTCCAACAGCGCAGACTTTTGTGCTTGGTTTTGTGTCAACTTCATGTTATCAGTTCTTTTCCTTTGATTGAGGTGGAACATCAAACTGAAAATCACTCCTTCATCTCTTACACTGTGAGTCAGGGAGAAAAATCTTTACACTTTTTAGGAAATAATTGGGCAGTGCTGCAACAGGACCTCCTGAGAAAATCGTGGTAACAGCCTGTCATGGGCTTTGAGAGTAGAAAGGAGAAAATTGTTTCATGAAAGCCTTTAAAAAGTTGTATCTGCAGCCTTCAGGTGAGCGAATTTCATGGGGGCAGTGAGGAATAAATCAAGCTCTTACATAATTTTTTCAGTCTGTATTGTTCCTGTCCCGAGCTCTACAATTTTGCAGATCATTTTAAAACTTGAATGTTATTTTTAGCCCCTAAGAAGTAGCTTCTACATAAATAGTTATTGCTAATGTATTATAAACTAGGATTAACTTAATTAGGGACTTCACAGGAAAGTAATGACTATTTAAGCCCTGAAAACAAGCTAATTATTTTGTATCACATCGTTGCTAACACCGTCCTCAGTTCTTCTTAAGGTGACTGTTCAAAAAGATGCATGGCAGACATGCTAATTAACAGATTTCTTGCCATCATGTTACCAGTTTTTGTAATATATTCAAATTCCTCTTTTATGTAACTCTTCAGATACATANCAGCCCGATTCAGTGATTTTTTAAGGTTACATCACCATCAAAGTTGCTGCCAGAGCTGCACAAGATCCAACAGTGATTTCTCCCCCTCTGCTCTGCTGGAAAAGCCAATATTTTCAGTGTTTCTGCCACAAGTTTTCATAAATTCCTTCAATTTGTATGACTTCATCATAATCCATTTGAAAGTGCTAAATAAATTCGAATTAAGAAGGAGAATTTGAGGATCTAAGCTTCCAAGGGGCAGGACCCCTTTAACAGCATCTGAAGCCTCTCTGGATCATCCCTTCCCAGTTGTCCTTTTCCTGCCCCTCCACCTGTTGGGGTTTATGTTAAATCCCAGCAGTCAGGGACAGGAAACTCATAAAATCCCCACATAAATCTGTTTTATAGAATACAATGAAATTGAACTTATGGCAGCTTTCTGTAACTAGTGTTTGGAGTAATATGGAATATCCAGCATTCCATTCTTATCACTTATCAATTCTTATCACCCCTTTTTTTGCAGGTGATAGTTGTCTTTTCTTTCAAATCATCTTTTACTTTTCAATTCCTCTGTTCTCACCTTGCATATTCAACATTTTTTCACTGGGGCAGCCTCTGCACATCCCATTCCTTCAACTTCCCATGCGTTCCCACACATCATATCCATACCCCGAGATCCCACTGGTGGCTTTGCAATTAATGACTCAATTTATCCTGCCACACCAACTCTGACAAAGTGACAACAAAAGGTTCCTGCTTAGAGTCCTGATTTCCATAAAAGAGCGCTGGAACTGAAGCAGATGAATTCTCAGCTCTGCTTTTAACCGGCTCTGGCTCATCCTAAATTTCCCATGGTGTTAGTCAATGGAAATCCTGCCTTGGAAAGAGAGTAAAAGGGATAAATGCAGCGATAAATACAAATTTCAGTAAATATAAATATCTCTGTTTCAGCCTGAGCAACGCAACCCCACAGATCCTGCTGCAGAGCAAGGGCTGACAGGAAATGATCACACTGTGATCAAGCATCCAGGCAGTGGCTGCTGTTAGGAATTAAAATCCAAATTACTGAGCTTCATCAGGCAGTGGCTGCTGTTAGGGATTGTCAAATCCAAATTATTGAGCTGGTGCCTTCCAGAGGATCCCTCGGAACGAAGGTCCTTCACTGAGGACAGAACCAATACCAAAAAATAAACTTTATCTCTCTCTCTCAAAGAATTTTTAAGGATAAATTGTTTAATTAAGAAATTATATATATTTTTTTAATTTAATAATTAATT
>VXAX01006279.1:229121-245804 GCA_013399835.1 Leptocoma aspasia
TTGTATTATATTATATTATATTATATTATATTATATTATATTATATTATATTATATTATATTATATTATATTATATTATATTATATTAATGCTGTTTTTAAACTTTAAATTTTAAGGTTTTTATTATGTGATATTATATATTTTTATTCAAATTATATATTTATAATTTTAATTTTACTATTTAATTTTGGAAGGTTTTTATGGTTTTAGGTTAAATGTAGTGGGGTTTTTTGGGTTAATGTTTGTTAGTATAGAAAGTTTAAAATTCTCAGTAACTACAGTTCCAACATATTCCATCTCTGCAGCATCCTGGCTTGGGGAAATGCTCATTAATTGTGCCCCCAGCCAGCACTGAGCTGCTCCAGCTCTGTGGAAATGCTCTGAAGGAAGAGAAATCCCATTTTTATTTTCATTTCGTATCAGGGGCGTCCTCAGGATTGTCCCAAGCACTTGAAGCAATATTAAAGGCAGCGGGGAGTTTCAAAGAAATCTTGGTTTTTTCCTTCTCAGAGCCACAGCCAGGCAGCAAGGACACCTTCTGTGGCACAGAGAGCGCAGGGACAGCCCTTCTTTTGTACCCTGAGGTCAACGCTCGAGGGAAATTTACCCCTGAGACCAGTTCTTGAGGGAAAATTATCCCCAAGGTCAATTCTTGAGGGAAATTTACCCTTGAGGTCAATTCTTGAGGGAAAATTACCCTTGAGGTCAACTCTTGAGGGAAATTTACCCCCGAGATCAGTTCTTGAGGGAAATTTACCCTTGAGATCAATTCTTGAGGGAAATTTACTCCAGGTCAATTCTTGAGGGAAATTTATCCTTGAGATCAGTTCTTGAGGGAAATTTACCCTCGAGACTAGTTCTTGAGGGAAAATCACCCCCGAGGTCAATTCTTGAGGGAAATTTACTCCAGGTCAATTCTTGAGGGAAATTTATTCGAGGTCAATTCTTGAGGGAATTTTACCCCTGAGGTCAATTCTTGCAGGTGAGAGCCCCTGAGCAGCCCTTGGTGAAGCTCTCACATGCAGGACACTCCTATTTTCCACTGACATTCCCATCAACTCTCATTTATTGTTGTCATAACTGGATGATTATTCATTTTATGCTCAATATTTTGATCCTAAAGCAGATCCCAGCCTCCATTCCCCATAAATATCATCCCCAGATTCCTCCCAAAGCCAGCTGTGCACCCTGGGGAGCCCTGGCAGCACACCTTGGCCATGGACCCTCCTCAGGTGCTTCTACTTGATGAAACAATTAATTTTTTTGAGGTCTCTAATTGACATTGTGATCCCAAGAGAATAGTGGGAGTTAAGTATTTCCTTTTTATAACTGCACATTTCACATGCTGGAAGCAATTTCTGGATTGTATCCCCGGAACCATATTCTGCACCAGAACTGAAACTTTGTGATGGAAATTAATTACATTTTCAGTATGTCTGAATTACAGATGATCCAAAAAAATCAGTTTAAATGTGGTTTTTGGAGGACAAAAAATAAATGTGGTGCTGTGATCTCTCCTGTAAAGTAACTTTTCACATCACCGTAAAAGTTTGTTCACTGCCTAAAAGTCCTGCATGGCAAAACCATGGCTACAGAATGTGGCCTTTCAAAGAAATGTTACATGAGATGAAAAATATCACATCAGCTTTCAGAAGAGAAATCTGAAAAGAACTTGGAAAATAAAAGCATTTCCAAGTCAAATATTTGAGATGAAGTGTTACCCATGGGAGCTTTCTTCATAAATACATAAAAGCAGTTTTTGGGGAATGCCCATAATTGCTGCATTACATATTCCTGCACTTGGCAAACTGATGCTTGAGTTTGAAAATAAATCAATTTGGGCTTTTTCAAGGGAGAGGGAGAGGCAGAAAATACGTTTGTGTTGGGCTGCAGTAATTTTTGGAGTACATCAGCAACTTTGGGGGCTTTAATGACCCGCCGGGAAGGGTGGCAGGGCACCCGGGCACAACTGCACCCCAAAAGCAGGACAAAGGGGACACGAGGAAGGCAATTCCACGGGATGTGGCTGTGCTGCTGAGCTCTGCCTGGCCCAGGGGTATTTATAGATCTGTGGAGGTGCTCTCAAGGTGAGCCAGGAGTGGAACTGGAGCTGGACACGGCCCGGAGGGGACACGCAGAGCTGATGGGAGGGGAAGGCAAGGACAACAAAGGAACCACAGAGACTGAGGTCGGGCCCTGTGGCCCTGAGGAGGAGCAGCTGTGGGTTGGGCAGTGCTGAAAGAGCAGCTGGATAAAGGACAGGGAGCACAGCACGCACAGAGCAGGAGTTCCTTCAAAGGAAACCTCTCCTCTCATCCAACAAAAGGTTCTGCGTGTGCAGCCCTGCAAAGGGAAGCGCTGGGAGATGATGGATGGGGCCTGGAGCTGGGCACGAGGTCCTGACCTGCCTCTGTCCTGCCCTAAAATCCCCCTGCACACCTCCCTCCTGCTCCTGGAGCATCCACAGTGCTGCTCCTCACCCAGTGCTGCCCTAATTCCTGTTCCGCACTCCAATGTTCAACTGCTGAGAAGGGTTAGGGTCGTGTCAACCCCAGCAGTGCTTCCCCTCAGGAGCTACAGCTGATATGAGTCGTGTATGGGCGGTTTTTGGGGGTTGTGAGCTAATCCTGGTGTCCTGGAAATATCCACTGGGTTTCCCAAATGGATTCTGACCTGTCCTGTGAAAGGCTCTTGGAGTGCTCAGGGTTTAACCCTGCACATCTGAGGCATGGCCCCCTTTAAACTGGTGTGCAGACACAATTCACTGATCTTGCTGCTGCTCCTTCACGGAGTCACTCAGGCAAATTCCAAACAGAAAGAAAAAAAAAAAAAACCAGTTCTCTGTTTTTATTGTAAGAGTTTCAAATCCAGCGCAACAGGGTTTTTAATAAATGATGTCCTGCCAGCCTTTGTAATAATTCTGCCCTCCTCCTCCTAAATCTCCCCAGTTTTGCTCATTCCCTTCCAGGCTGGTGGGGCTCATCCTGGTGCAGATGCCAGGAGTCTCTGATCGTGTCCAAGGTTAGGGTTTCTTATTCAGTCTTCCAAAAATTACATGCAGGGTTATACCTCAGTGAGAATCCTGGGAACCTTAGAAAGAAATTTTAAAAGCTGCTGATAACAATAACTATTGACAACCAGCACAATTCATTGTATATTTGTTTACAGTTTTATACATATATGTAAACTTTCAAACTCATTTATTGCCTTTAGTGGCGTGAATAACCGAGGGCATGCTTTATAAAGATTTGTCATCTGGTATTAGATTATAAAAAAGTTTAATTAAATTTTCATTAGCCACAGTTGATGATGGGCTTGTTAAGCATCTCGAGGTGAAGCCAAGAGCTATTAGCTGTATTAAGGACCAGTTTCAAGAAAATTACTCCTTTTATAATCCCCAAAATGGGTTATAATGTTATTTTCTCCTTTCAGAAAACAGGTTTAAGTTATATAGATACATTAAAATCTTTACAGAAGACAAACTTTGAGGCAAAGTGATCATATAATAACAATTATTGATCGATTTTTCCACCAATTAAAATGAGATCGGATTTCTTGAGGATAATTAAAAATCAACACATTGGTTTATCATGTAGCAAAGAACTGAACTAGAATGAGTGACTGTTTGCAGGGATTGGCTGCCACAAGACTTCTGCTTATTGTCTCAACTGTTTATCTAATGAAAAGATAAATTAGGGCTTGAAAATTTATTTGAAAAAGTAATTTGATTGAAGAGTTCCTTTGTTCTGCTCTGGGGCCTGTGCTGGGTGTGTGTGGCAGCGATTGGGGAAGGATCCATGACTCAGAGAACTTGCAGAGGAATAAGAGATACCTGTGAGTAATCAACATGAAAAAGTGTGGGGGGGAAATGGAAATTTAAATTATTTTCCTAGCAAGCTTTCTTTTGATTTTCAGAAAAAGGGAATACATTAAAAATGAAATGAAAATCTTAAAAATAAGTGTCTAAACATAGAGTGCAGCAAGATGAATAGTCTTAAAGCTTATTTTAAACAGGTGGGAGGACCAGGCCTATGGAAATCACTGGGAAACGTGAACAGAAACTCCAAACCCTGTGGGTTTGAACAGGAGCTCAGAAACCTCAATTTAACCTCAATTTTAACAACCCTTGGTCATAATCTACATTTGCTAGAAATGCATTTAACTGCTGTAAACAGCTGTATGAGGGCACAGGGGTATGTCCGTGGCTGAAAAATGTCCAAGGCCAGGGGGACAGGTCTTGGAGCACCCTGGGATGGTGGAAGGTGGATGATTGGATGGTGCTTTGCAATCCAAACCATTCCCTGATCCTATTCCTGATTCTGAGGTATTTCCCGAGACTGGGAATCTCCTCTGCACAGAGCTGTGCCACTACCCAGCAATGGAATTATTCACTGCCCGTGCCCGGGGGCTGGAATTAGACGGGCTTTAAGGTGCCTTCCAATCCAAGCCATTCTGGGACTCTGTGGCACAAAGCAGACAAGCAGCAGTACCTGGATGCTCACTGATCTCCCTGATTCCCCGAATCTCCCCCGGGAGGGTGACCCCGAGCATCCCTCCCAGCTCCCGGCAGGAGCGCTCAGCACTCAGCGTGTCCCCGGCTTCATCCTGAGAGCAGCGCTTCACCGACAGCGAGAACAGGCACTTCAAAAGCACAAAGACAAGTGTAAGACCCTCTAAATGTCTCGCCCGAGGCAATCTGTTTCCTTTCGCAGGATTGTTCAGGGAACAGGGCTGCTCTTAGCACTTCCCAGCTCGATGAGGGCACAATTCTCACCCCAGATCCGTGCAGAGATCCCAGAAACTCCGGTGGCTGCTGCACACCCATCCCAGCCGTGTCTCCTGCATGTCCCAGCCTCTCTGCCCTTCCCATGGAGTCATGCAGACACCCACCCTGAGATCTGAACACCCCACCATGAGATCTGCCAACCCCAGCCTGAGCTCTGCCAACCCCACCCTGAGATCTGANGGAGCTCTGCCACCCCCACCCGGAGATCTCAACCCCCCCCCATGAGCTCTGCTAACCCCACCATGAGCTCTGCCAACCCCAGCCTGAGCTCTGCCAACCCCACCCTGAGATCTGAACACCCCACCATGAGATCTGCCAACCCCAGCCTGAGCTCTGCCAACCCCACCCTGAGCCCTTCCCAATGCTCCTACATCTCTCCAGCACCTGTGTGACCAAATCCCACCCCAAAACTAAGGGCAGGAGCCACACCTGAGTCCCTGCAGGGGTGGAACTGGAACTTGCAGGACCTTGGAACACCAGGCACAGCATTCCCGTGCCTTGATGTTTCCAGAAGTCTCCCTGCCAGGACACACACCCTGCTTAGATACCTTCCAATTGTTCTGAAATGATTAAACATATGTCTCTGTCTTCCCTTTGATTTTTTTTTTTTTTAGCTAATAAAAGCAATATATCTATGTTTGGCCAATGCAAACATGTAATCAGTGTAAATTATAAGGCGTGTGAGTGGAAAATACAGAGTTTGCTCCTCACAGCTCTTCAGCACACAGGTACCTTGGCACACGTGAGTGGAAGGAGCAGAAGCTGAGGTGCACAAATTACCCTGGCCCTGGCCTGTGTCACCGTCTCTGTGCTCGATGACACAGCCTCAACAACCCTCCTTTACCTCAGGACTTTGCAGGAGCGGAGGTGTTGCTGAAACTCTGCAGGATTAGAGGAAAGTCTTGGTGACCTGCCTCGTGAAAATTAGAGGGTTTTATTGCTCCTGTTAGCAACAGTGGGTGTCTATCATTTGTTAATCAATCTTTACTGAATACTACAGTGGAAAGAAAGAAATTGCAGATTTCACAGCTAAATGTAGGGGGAAATGGAGATTTCCTGGCTCTATACTGAGCTTTCATGGACCTGGAAAGGGAATGTAGATCACACCACCTCTGCTAAAGCAGCAGATCTTCACCCTCTGTGTATCCTCTCTGAACTCCCCTGTACCTCTGCCTCCCACAGCCTCCATGGCCCAGCAGGAAGTTTTTCTGGTGCAGACGAGTAAATCCCAACAGCTCTGGGGCTGCTGCAAAGAGCAATTGCTGAAGCTCTGGTGGAAACAAATTCCAGCTGGTTCTAATGAAGTGGTGTTCTGTCCAACAGCGTGGGCAGGAGCTGTGCCCCCGTGCCCATCCAGGGAACAGAAGGAGCTGCACGACAGCTCAGGACTCTCTGGATTGCACAGATGTCAGACACAAACTAGTACAATGTCCTCAGGGAGGGGAAATCATTTTATGACCTATAAACCACACAAGAGAGCAAATTCAGAGGCCATTGCAGATGAAGATGGAGGGAATGTGCACTGCTAAACTCCCAGCCTAATGTGCTGTCTGCATGTTCTGAACTGGAGGACTAAATTTAGCAGCCCTGCCAAAATGCCAGTGAGGAGATTGGAAGCATGTCCCCCAGTGCTGGGGATGTGTTTGGCACTGTCCCTCTCACCCAAGCCACCAGCTGCTGTGCCCAGGGGCCCGTGCTGGGGACAGGGCCGTGGTGTGCCATGGCCAGCACTTCCCAGAACGTGTCAGGGCAGTGAGGGATGGGAGGAAAAACCCCGAGCAGCAGCAGTGCTGTGGGAATTTGTCACGGTGACACCGGCGGTACGGAGAGTCCTGCATGGTAATGATTGGTTTACAATAAAAATTACTTCAAATGCTGGATCAGAAAAAGGATAGTTCAGTCCATCAAATCGCTGTCAGCTGCAAATTAGGCTGCCCATCCCTAGGCAATGGAGAACATAATTGGCTTTGTCCATGGCTGGGTTTATTTTTATCTGTTCTGTTAAAGTCAGGCTCTTGCCTCACTCGCACTGGCACAAACAGAGAAAAAAGGCCTTGGTGCAGAAAGGTTTTTTTGCACCTTCCACCTGCAATAAATGGGGCAAGTTACCCTTGGATTGGTAAAATTAGCCAAGGATTCTTTGAGGGACTGCTTTGTATCAGAGCCCAGTTACCTGCATGGGAGAAAGTAGGAACAAAGGGTATTTTGGTGAGAACGAATGGACTTGCAGGAGCCTTGGACTGAAACCACCTTCCCAGCCAAGCAGCCAGGGCTCTAATCCAGTCCTCAGGGTTACACAAGAGAGGCTGGAGGAGGTGGGAACGTTCCCCAGTCCTGTGAGAGTCACAGGAACTCCCAAACCTGCTGATTTCCTGCAGCCAGGATGGAAATGCACACACCTCCCGCCTCCCCTCCCGGGACTGATCATCCCCACACCGCCAGGCATTCCTCCCAAAAGTGCTAATGTGAGACAGGCTGGGACTGAAATAACCACCAGCACACTTCCCTGGGGCTGGGTGAGGAGCTCAGACCCCTCACTATTCCCAAAGTGCCAGGGATCATGGCTTTTGCTGCTGGGAGCCCCTGTGCCACAGGCTGGGCGTGGAAGGAGTCTCCACCCCTGGCACCGCTGCCAGACAGTCGAGACTTTCCAGCTCTCCCTCAAATTCCTGCCTCTGTCTATAAACTCCAAACATCCCTCTCTGCTCCCCTCCCTGTGCACAAATTGAAGACCATGCCCTTCGCTGGGTGGCAGAGCTTCGTTAACACATTCCCCTGACACTGCAGGGTACAGAGAGACTCCAAAAGGGAGAAAATCCACTGAAAAAATAAATATAGCTGACTAAGTAGGAGGGGGAACAATGTCTGTCATCTTAACCTGTCTGTCATCCTAACCCAGAGAATTCTTTGCTCTACTTACTGGGCTCTGCCTTTATCCCCTTCCAACTTTAGGGCATTTGAGCAGCACCTGGGCACCTGGGAAATCCTCTGCTATGCTAAAGGCTTGTGAGAAATAAGGGAATGCAGGCAGAGGGAAGGTTTAGTTCAATTTCACGTTGCACCAGGTACAAAAGATCTGTCTGTGAGTAACTCCTAGGATTGTGCTCATCAGCAAAGGACAATAATTCAAAGTGACAACAAACTGGAGACCTCTACAAGGTACAAATGGCTGGAAAGAATTAATAATTATTTACTGTCCACCTACTCCTCTAGGTTTGTGTCCCAATTTGACCACCCTTGCCTTCTTGTGTGTGCATGGATGGCAGAAATTGTGGCACTGCCAGGAGCTGCTGCAACTTGAAGTATGAAGCAAAGAATTAAAAAAAATGCTTAAGAAGATGCATAAAATAATGATTTAATAATGATCAAGGCTTACAAGGAGCTAGTGAAAGATAACAACATAGTTGTTATTGTAATTATTGTTGTTGTAGTTGTTGCTCTTGGTGCTGGTGATGATGATGACTGTTGTTGTTATCATTATTATTACAGTATGTTATCATGATAATAATAATAATATTATTGTTATCATCATTATTATACATTATTATCATTATTATCATTATACACATATATATGTGATATGGAAATCACACAGAGCAAGAGGTTTGCATCTCATCCTGGGCTGGGAGGCAGCTCCGTCACTAACCTGGAGCCTCAATTCCTTCTCAAAATAATAGAAATAATTCTGGCACACCAAAAATCCAGCTCTAACCTCAGTAAATCCAGCATCCTGAGGAATGCCAGGCCGGGGAGCTCCGTGCCCAGGGCTGCTGCAGATGGGCTCGGGGTGGCCTTGCCCTGCTAAGGCTCTCACGTGACACTGCCTGTGGGTTGTCAGCGAAAGTCCTGCAGATCAGTGTCCCCTGAAACCCCCCTAAGCAGCTCTAATGCCCTCAAATGTGCTTGCTGTGGCTCACTGGGAAGGCTGCACGAGACAAAGCGTTAATTATTAGGGCAAAAATAGAATTTGTTTTCACCGTTCCGATTACCGCGCGCTCGGGATGCGCCGGTGAGAACTTCGCTCGTTTTTCTAAAGTCTGGAAAGAAATTCAGAGTGTGTCCCTGCTCAAAACTGCAAAATGAAAAATCAGAAGCAAAAGATTTTTACCTTTCTCTGTAATTGAATCCAGCTGGCCTCCTCCTATCCTGCCTTGCAGTCATTTACAGATATTCAAATGGAGGGAAAGAAATGTGCTGTCTGCATCTGCATTGCACACCAAAAAATCAGACAATGCCTCTGTTCTCACAGGTTTGCAGCAGTTTTGCCATTCTGCTGCCTTTTTTTTCTTTTTTTTAATCCAGCTCAACAGTACAATGTGCTTTAGTCGTATATTTAAAATAAAGGGATCAGTCTCTACCCGGGCAATCCTGATGTCCCTTTGACAACCCAAAAACTTAAACATCTACAGGGTTTTCAGGATGCAGAAGAGCAGGGAGAGGTGGGAATGGAGCCCTGGCAGGGAGTTCCAGAGGCCCTCATCTCCCTTGTGGATTTAAGCTGGAAAATTGTTCAAGTTTGAGGCCTTTACCTAAGGCTGGCCCCAAATGGCTCCATCAGGAATGGATTCTCCCCAAAAAAACTACTGCTTAAATGGCAAAATCAAAGGTTACATTTTAAACAGCACAATTTCACAACTTAACTTTAACTAACAACTACCTTTAAATATTAAATAAGCAAGAGGAAAGATTTTGCACTAAATCCCACCTAAAGTCCCGAAGAAGTTGCTGAAGCAAGGAGCTAGTTTAGCAGATGGGGTACTACCCTAAAATCAGTTAGGGGATTATTTGGGGAAAACATCAAGCATCAAATATTGGATCTGCCTCTATGGCTTCTTCAGGAAAAATAATGAAAATGGCTTGTTAAAATTGGCAACCTCTGGGAGAACTACACTAAAAATTGAGCTGAATTTCTTAGGCCCCGACCTGGAGCTGTAGGTATGAAGAGGGACAATCACAGGTAGATTCACACACTCTGGTCATTGCTTGGAAGCTTTTTTGTGTTAAAGTTTTTGTTTCTCCAGTACCCTGCATAGAGGGAATCCCTGGCACTCCCACAGTGTAAATTATTATTATTATTAATAATAATCCTTACGTTAGAATATTTCCACCTTCAGAGTAACCTCTGTGGGAAAGTGCAGAAGCTTGCTGGGAGGTGAAAACAGCTGCTGTAAACCTATTTTCATTGATTTTTCTTTTCCCTAAAAGGGCTAACACAATAAAACACAATTAGCCTTGAATTACACTGGATTTGTTGGATATTTAGCTGGAAACATTAACATCACCTTGGCTGCACCCTTTGCAGTGGCACCATTTCACTTCAGCCTTTCTCTTCACCCCTTGGTATCACTCAGCAAGGAGGGAAGGACAAATCAGACAGCACCAGCTTGAAGATATGCTCAGAATTTAGCAGCCTGATTGCTGCTGACCACCCAGAGGACAGGTGTGACACATATTTATGGGCTTGATTGTAAACCAATATCCGTTCATTTCATTTATGAGCCCATTGCATGTTTTATTTTGACAGTTCCACCGCGGTGTTCCCGCAGTCTTCTGGCCATAAACTGCTCACAGTGGGATGTGGAGCTTATTATTTGGTGTGTAGGCACTGAGCACCCCACAAGCTGATGAACTATGGACAATTTATTCATTGGATTTTAAGCCCAGTTAAATCAAGAGCTAAAAGGGAGCCTCGCTCACACTCCCTGGAACTGCAAACATTTGATACTATGGAAGTGGGGAGGAAATTGTTACAGATTTTACATTCCAACATTACACTCATGCCTAAGAGTTTATCTCTGTTCAGGAATCCCAATGCTCAGAGCTTGTTGTAAATCTGCTAGTTTGAGATTTTCTCCCAAAGTTCTGGTTTCTGGAAGGTGACTTCCCAAGGAGCTGGTATTTCCCAGCCAGAGAGAGATGGGCAGTGCAGAAAGAGAGAAAATGAATGGAAAATAAAAACCCTAAACACAAGAACCTTGAAAAACTGAAGATGTGCACAAATAACCCAAGAATTCAGGTGTGCAGGCATGTGCGTGTTTGTGTATCCATATAACCATGCATATACTTCCAAGAAGATGATTTTAGCCAATTCCACGAATTCAGGGGCTGGATATAAAATGCCCAGAACATGATTTTAGCCATGTTGATCTAGAAAGCTTCAATTCTTTCATGTAACATTTTTAATGTCATTGTTTCTATTGGAATCTGGTTCCAAATATGCTTTTTACTGGATTTTCCTCCCGTGTTTATTGACAATATATTTATTTTAAGGAGTGTAGTGGATGGTCACAAACAATTTGTCCCTCAACACGAACAGCCACAGGATTGTGGGGTTGTGACCTCCTTAGCCAGTCTCTGCCATCCTCTCCATCACAAACATCTTTCTAATATTTGATATTAATCTTTCTAGTTCCAAATTACGACCAATTTCTTGTTCTCTCTCTAATGTTATTTGTAGAGAGCAAAGTGTTCCCTTTATTTCTCAACATAATTTTTTTATAATTCAAAAGTAATGTCATGTTCCTTCCACTCTTCCATTCGTAACTATCCTAATTTACACTTTCCTGGGTGAGTCTGACTTCCTAGACCTCTGATTCGCTTTGTACATCTACACGTAGATCCTTTGTACATCCACATGCATCCACTCCCTGAATGCAGTGACCAAAAATGGCAGTTCCAAAAGTTCCTGGCGAAAGAAATTTGATCTTTTGTAAAATTGCCAAAAACCTCCGAATTGGAAAAAGAAAATCAGCAATTTTCCTCTTCAACAAAATTACATCAGAGAATGAAACAGGGAACTCCTGCATGTAAAGTAGCCACGATATTTGATTTCTGATGGCAATTTCCAGAAGGATTCCTGGCTGGTGGGAAAGAGGGAGAGCAGTTCTCTTCCAGAGGTCACTTAGAGCTGGAGGTTGAGGAGGACACTCAGCTCATTCTGGCTCTCACCATTTCATAATTTTAGCATAAGAAAAATTCTATCTTAAGTGCCTGCTAGTGAGTTAATGCACCATGCCCTGGAAACCCAAGTATTGCAGTGTTTGGTGTTAGGAGAGACCCACAAGTTCAGGCCCCAAATCTCTCTGGTCGTTTTTACACAGGTGCATTAGTCCACAAGTTCCATTAGGGATAAGTGAAATGGGAGTGAGTCAGCTCATCTTGAACTTCCCAGCTGAGCTCATTTTGGATAAAAGATCACCTCTGATTTCCAGCTTGGGGCTGCTGGAAAACTTCTGTCATTGGGACAAAAAACAAAATTGGGGCAAGACTTGCAAGAGCAGAGCATCATTGTCACCATCCCCTCCATGACTGTTGAACTCCTTTTTGCACGAGATTAAAATTATTTCATCTCACTGCCTCTGAACAATCAGCTCCGTCTCCACATCCTCAAAGAGGAATCCTGGAATCACAGCCTGGTTTGGGTTGGAAGGGACCTTCAAGCTCACCCAGTGCCACCCCTGCCATGGCAGGGACACTTCCACTGTCCCAGGCTGCTCCCAGCCCTGTCCAGCCTGGCCTTGGGCACTGCCAGGGATCCAGGGGCAGCCACAGCTGCTCTGGGCACCCTGTGCCAGGGCTCCCCACCCACAGGGAGGAATTTCTTCCCAATATCCCATCCATCCCTACTCTGATGTTAGAGTCCAGGGCACAGAGAATGTTTCTCTGCTTGTTTTAGAAAGTCCTGATCCTTTCCAGAACACTGCTTTTAACTTCTGTCCCAAGGAAAAAATTGCCAAGGCTCTGGGATGAGTTGGAGCACACAGGTATGAACTAGATAGCAGCAGTAATAGTTTGTCACAGGGTGAAAAATCTAGGGTTTTAGGATTTTAATATGAGAGTGAATAAGAGGCAAGATGGAAGATTTTGGGTGTTGTCTCATCTCCTTCTTGTTGTTCTTCCACTCCATTTTCTGTAGTGCTGGTGGCAAGAAATCATTAGTTAGAGAAAGCAGTAGCATAAGTGCTACGTGAGCAGATTAGTAGAAGTTATTGGTAGAAAAGTAAAAACAAAATCCGTGTTAGAAAGTAATTAGACTGATTAACCTTAAAAGGCCTTAGTTTTGAGTGATTGTTCTTGGGGTCCTCACTTTCCCATTCCCTGTGTCCTGTCCATCCATCCCCTGTAAGGAGCCTCTCTCCACGTTTCCTGCAGCATCTCCAGGCCACCCTGAGGTCACCCCAAAGCTTCTCCTCTCCAGGTGAGCACCCCCAGCTCTGCCAGCCTTTCCTCCCAGCAGAGCTGCTCCATCCCTCTGCCCATCCTGGAGCCTCCTCTGAACCATGCAAGGAGTGGTGCTTCCAGGCATCTTAGGAAGTGGAGAAGCAACAGCAGTAAACAGAAAATTCTGGCACCACTGGACTGAACGGAAGTGGCACCACTGACATCACTAAAAGTAGGCTCAAGTCTGATCTGAAAAGCAATTTAGAATATGAGCTTTTCTTTCCAAATGAGCAGTAAGTGCCTTCCTTCACCCAGAACTCGGGGCTTTCTATTACATTTTAAATTGATTGGCTTTATGGCCCAGTCCTGGGCAATTGCCCTAGCATGATCTCGTCTGGCTCGTGTTTCTAATTCTGGCAACTCTTAATCCAGATGCTCTGAAAATCCAGGCTGTTGCTTACAGCACATACTGGAGGTTAATCTCCATTTTTGTGTACCTAGGCAAAATCCAGGAATTGGGATGTATGGAAGATTAGCCCACAAGGTGAAAAGGAAAGGAAGCCAAAGGAGAAATTGCAATAGAAAATGTCCACATGCAGAGTGTGCAGGTGTCAAAATAAACCACAACCATTATTCCACAGCAACAATTCAAACAGTATTTTTGCATTATCTAAGATTTTTCTAATGGGAACAATGAAGCTGCCATCTGAAGGTGTGTCCTCCCAGCAGGATCTGTGGGCAATGGATGGAGAGATTCAGAAAACACACTTCCACGTCCATGCTCTTCCTCTGTGTGCTCCATGTTCAGCCTCATTTAGGACATTGAATCCTCCTCTCGGGCTGCCAGGTGACAAGAAGGCTCTCTACTGAATAAAAAGGGTTAAAAAAGCTGCAGCACATTGTCATGCTGCAATGGAGGAAAGGAGCTCGTGGACAGGTGGAGGTCAGGCTCTTCTCCCACATACCAGGTGATAGAACAAGAAGAAACAGCTTTTAATTGTGCCAGGAGAGGTTTAGATCAGGTATTATGGAAAATTTCTTCACCAAAAGGGTTGTCAAGCACTGGAAGAGGCTGCTCAGGGAAGTGGTGGCATCACCGTTCCTGGAACTGATTTAAAAATGTCTTGGTGTCCATTGGGGACGTGGTTTAGTGGTTGGACTCTGTGATCTTAGAGACCTTGTCCAAGCTAAGTGATTCCATGATTCCGGGATGTGGCTGCAGATCTGCCCCTGGGAAGGACAGGAAGGGCTCGAGGAGCCCTCCCAGGGCTGGAGGTGGCTCATAACTCTCAGTTTGGGTGGGAACACCTCACCCTGGGGGCATTATTTTGCCTTGGATCCCTGCATGAAATTCCAGCTGCTGCCAGAGGAAGCTGGGCATGCCCACCCAGGGCTCTCAATCATCCCAGGAAAGGCCGAGGAGAAGCTCCTATATAAGTGGAGTGTGGAGTTTTTTGGGGTTTTTTTGACACTGGCTATAATAAATATCAGCACATTTAGGGGGAAAAAAATTGTGGGCTTAAAGGGAGGAAAAAAGCTACAGCTGAATATGGTTCACTAGGAGGAAATATCCAAGGCTGTTGAAACATTAGATAAAAAACTGATCTTGAAATGTCAGGAATCAGTGAGGATAACAACTGTCAATTTTGTCCAATAAAACCTCCCTTTTATTTTGCCTACTTTTTTATTTTTAATAGCTATCCATTAAAAATGCTGCACTCACAATTTGCTGGTATTTGCTGTTCTGTTTTAATGCTGTCTATTAGTTCTTCCCTCCTTTCCTTTTAATATTTACACATATCATCAAATGCTGGGCAAAATTTCTCTGCTGGAAAAAAAAATACCATGAGTGTAAACCAATTACAAATAACTTGCTACTGAGGGCATGGCTGGGCTTTCTGTGCTGCTCCAGTGTCCCACTGAGTTTCAAGTAGCTGAGAACACTTCTATATTAGAAATAATCCATGTTACTATCATGTTAATATCATTGTTATTTTTTAAGTTCATCAGAAAATAGCACAACTGTCCTGAAAAAAAAAAAAAACCAACAGTTATGCCTTAATAAATAACTGATAGTGAGGGGGCTAGGAAAAAATTGTGGCCAGGAGCATCAGTTTGACATAAGCTACTCCAGCCTGGAGGATTCCAGCTGGAGAAGCCCAGTTTAAAATTCTTACACTTCCTCCATTTCATGTGCACTCACCAATGCTTATGCAGTTCAAATAATCCGTACCTGTACTTTATATATGGCGTGGCAAATGCCAGCAGTGTATGGAAAACAGGATCCAGCCTTCAGCAGAGCAGCCAGAACGGGATGAAGGGACCTCAGCAGCACCTGAGCCTTGGGCTGAGCTCTCCAGTGCAAACAGGGCCCTCCAGCAGCCAGGGAAAAACCTCTGCAGTGGCTTGAGGGGGGCAGGAGAACTCCCTGCATCCAATTTGGGACCCCTCGTAGTGAGGCTGAGCTGTTGTTACAACAGCAAGAGAGGTTGTGGTCCCTAAAACACCACTGGGACAATGTGACAGCGATTTAACAGAAATAGTCTCTTCCAGGCAAAGGCTAGAGGTAAATTTTAGCTGATGATTATGTTTCTCTGTCTGTGTTTGATAAATTAATTAAGGAACAGAGAGGGAATAAGAAAAGTGAAGCCTCATAAACTGCTTCACTAACTGCTGCACAGAGAAGACTCTCAATTCTGATTTTCCTCTATCAACATTTTCAAGAACACTAACAATTCTTCTTCTTAAATATTTCTAATACAGAATCCCAAGAATATTTGAAAGGCTCTCTAAAAATAAAAGGGGGAGGGGAGCCTCCGTATTGAAAATGAAGACACCGTGCAATATAGAAATCTCACGGGGACAAGGAGAGGGGTCATCAGGGCAGGGAAGGAGGTTAAGCTGAGCTTTGAGCCCAGACTAATGGCATGAGCCTCTGCAGGCTCTGCAGCTGGGAGTGTTTCTGCCCAGGGCCACTCTCTGCGTGCTGGAGAGTTCAGCTCTGTGTTCTGCACAGCTCAGTGCTCTGGCATTCCCTAAATTCCAGGATATCCATGTTCCACTGAGGGACACGCCCCAGAGAGCCATGGGACATTCCTTCTGAGCCCTGGGCCTCGCCCTGCTCCTGGAGCATCTCTCCCTGGAGCACCAGGCTGGCAGCTCTGCCACCCTGGAGATCCCATCAGGGATCAAAGAGCAGCACATCCCGCTGGGGCCTCCCTGCTCCTCCTGCCACCCTGGGCTTCCCCTGCTCCTCCTGCCACCCTGGGCTTCCCCTGCTCCTCCTGCCACCCTGGGCTTCCCAAAGCTCCTCCTGCCACCCTGGGCTTCCCCTGCTCTCCCTGCTCCTCCTGGGCTTCCCACAGCTCCTGCTGCCCCCGGAGCTGGCACCCCTGACTGCCCAGCAGGGCTGGCCACGGATTTTGGGCAGAAATGCAGCTGGGGCTGTGTCCAAACCCTCCCAANAAATCCAGCTGGGGCTGTGTCCAACCCCTCCCAACGCTCAGAGGCAGCCCCTCCCAACTACTCCCGACCTTAACAAAACACAGCCAGCCGGGAAGCAGCTCCCGTTTGCAATAATTACAGCAGAGTTTCCCTCGCCCTTGCACTATTTATTGCTTTTGCCCTTGCCATGGATTGCTGTAGACAAAGAGACTATTAAAGCTTGGAATATTTCCTTCTGGACAGGCAGGGCGAGCTTCGGGAGAAAATTCCCTCTTTTCTCTGCACCATTGCCA
>VXAX01006279.1:255704-271581 GCA_013399835.1 Leptocoma aspasia
GTGGCGCCACAGCCCCAGCTCTGAGGCGGCGGCGGCGGGGCCGGAGCGCCCGGGCCGGATCCCGGGATTGATCCCGGGATTGATCCTAGACTCGATCCTGGGTTCGATCCCGGACCCCATCTCGGCCTGGAGCCGCTCCCGACGCCGCTCTCTGCCCTCGTCCGCCCCGCCGAATGTACCCGCGGCGCCTTATCCCGGCCTTTATCCAAGGGCAGCCCTCACAGCCGGGCGCCCGCGCTGCCCTGAGGTCCGTCAGAGAGTGGGGTTTATCCAGAAATACTCAATGTGTCCATCAGCATCATTTGTCCGAACAGGGCCAGGGTGCTTTATCCAGCTGAATTGAGGTTATTCCCCCAATGGAGCTCCAAAGGTGCTGCTGGGAGTGCTCCTGTCGCTGTCCTGAAGGGACCAGGCTCTGTCACCTCCTGGCAAAGGTCACATTCCCAAGGTCACCCTCCCCACCAGCTGCCCTCTTTCCTTGGGGAACAGCTCGGTTTCACCCCGTGCAATGTGTTTTAACAGAGATAAACCCATAAATACTTGTTCTCCCCACAATGTCGCTATTTACAGGTCCAGGCAGGATGCTCACAGTGAGCTTTTTCTCTTGGAGAGTCACTTCCCCAGCCTTGGTAGCAGCTCTGTGTGTGTCTGGAGATGGAGGGACAGCCCCGAACGTCTGTAAACCTGGCATCACCCTCCATGCCATCAGTAAAAATATTGCACATTGGAATTTCCTCTGTTGAGATTGTGTTTCCTCACTGCTGCCTTCAGCTCTGACCCGTTGGGGTTTGCTCATTTGTTTGTTTCGCTGAGTTTTTAATAGCTAGTGGAAGAGCATGCACGTGCTAAGAGTATTAAACATGCGAGTGCAAAGGCCAGATACGTCTTATCATAATTGTAATAATTACATTGATAAGCCTACATGCAAGTGATGCGTGGAGCTGTATAAATCAGGTTAAAGTACAACCTGCAGTGAGAGTGGTGCTGTATGCATTTGGCAATGTCCTCAAAGCCCCAAGTGTTCATACTTGTATCCAAATAGAGTAAAGCTGGTTGCAAATAATGTTTATATTTTAATTAAACTGCAGAAAGGCAAGAGAATTTCATCCTTACTATAGGCAGTAATCTCACCCGTGGACGGTGAGCAGATCTATTTATTCAGTGGAAATAAATTTGTTCTATGAGAATGGAATTTTGTATTAAAAGAGATAATTTTTGGCTTACGTTGAGTTATTTTTCTTTCCTTGCATAGGAAGCTTCCTTTTCCTTGTGTACTGAGATGATTTGGGGATGATTTGCTCTGGAAGTGTTGGCAATGTCTAAGTGTGATGTCTAAAGGGTGTTTTGATGATTTTCATTTTGCTTTTTCATTGTGTTGAGCTGAGGCTAAGTGGGTAGCAGCATTCCTTTCCACGGCAGGAAAAAAAAGTGGATCCATCATCTCTGACCTGCAGTGGGTGACACTTTGCATGCTCCAACCCAGGTTCCTCCTAATTAATAGGGATATTAATGATAATTCTGTCTTTATCAGCAGTAGCATTGGTAGCATTAATGCTACTGGGAATGAATCAAATAAAGTCAAACGATCTGCAGTTGCATTAGAGCTGTTTGATGGGATGCTATGTGAAATAAATATTTTTTTAGCTGATTTCATGGTTGTACCAGTACCTGATGTCAGCTTGAGCAGCTCAGCCTGTGGTAGTAAAGCCTTCAGCAAGTGTTTGCTTTATTCCCTCACTGACCATTGAAATTCTTCCTACAGGTGGAAAAGAACAGCAAGGCCAGGTAAGCCCCAGTCCCAGCCAACAACTGCCCACAGGGAAATGGAAAGGATGATCCTGGTGCTCAATTATTGGTGCTTTTTGTATTTTCTGCATGATGTCATTGATGTCACTGTCACATTGTACCCTAGGTTAAAAGATTTGTTTGGAAATGGCTTCATGGATCTCTTGAGTGTATCAACAGCGATAGAAAGATGTCAAATTTATGGTATGAGTAATAATCTGAATTTTGGAAAGCCTGTTGCCTACTGCTCTGGTTAGAGTGTTATTGGAGAGTGAGAATCTCATTTCTCAGGAGATTCGGTGAACATGAGTTAAGCTGCGGCAGCTTCAGATTTTGTCAGAGGCCTTTCCAGACAAAACCACCTTTGAGTGTGGCAGCACAGCTGATTTGGTTTGAAGCTAGAAATGTGTGGGTTTGTCCAACTTGTGTTCTCTCTGAGAGCTTTGAGAGCACCAGGAGGGAAAGGTCTCCCCAAAACGTGAGGCTGCTCTGAAGCACTTGGCAGTGCCAGCAGCACTCGATGAGCTCTGTGCTCATTCCACTCGCTTCAAGCAGCCACTTCACACGACAAAGATTCCATGGCTCGGGTTTAGGTTTAACAGAAGTGTTCACGTGAAAACAGCATGCAGAATTTGGCCTTAAGTGTGGGAGTTCATTGCTCAGGACATTACTTAACCAGGGGTGCGACTCCTGGCAGCGCCCCAGCCACTCTGAGTGAACTTGTTGCCTTCCTTCCAAAGGCACTTGCTTTTACAACGTGGATTTATGGACACTGGGAAATCAGGCTGCTGTGTGCTGCATATTCCTATTTTCTGAGTTTTTCCAACGTTTGGTTTTCAATCTGTAGCTGAGTTTCTCAGTGAATTTATGTATGTATGTATTTGTGTGTACACAGTTATGTATTTGTGTTGTGCACAGTACAACAAAGTTTTTCTCCTTGGAAGAAATGCAAATCGACCCAGGATGTAGCTCACAACAGCTCTTTGTACAAAAATTCCTATTTTTTTTAAATTCTGGTGTGAGTGGAAATACTTTTTTTTTCCCAGTTCTTGAAATATTTCTGGTTTAATTTGGCAGTGGAAGAATTGGAATGTTCTTGGAACAAACTCTTGAGTGGGAATGGAGTGGAGGCCCAATTCTGCTCCCTTGGAAGCCAATGTTGAAACACCACATTACGCTCAGTTTTAGTCAACAGACTTCAATGAAGAGCAAAATCTGATCTCAGAAAATTACAACATCTATTAAGTGGATTCAAGTATTTTGAGACAAGTACTCCATGGGACTGTTTCAGAATAAAATGAGTAATGGTGCAGAGAAAATGGGTTTGCCATCAATTCAGTAATTCTCTGATTGACCTCACTCACAAATTAACCAAACCATCTTTGAGGCTTTTGATTTTAAAGACAAATTAGTTTAGCTCTAATGTCATTGGTGACCAACTAGCCAAGAAGATTACTAATGTAACAATTGCAAATTATTTGGAAATACTTTTTTAGTCTTATCTTTTTCTTTGAGAGCAAGAATATGAAGGTCCCTTCCAACCCAGAGCATTCTGTGTTTCTGTGATTGACACTGTGTTCCCTACAACTTCTTTAAAATGTCTTTTCCTTGATCTTTATGGTTTCCCAGTTGTAAAATTCTGTCATAATCTCATTTTTTGTTGAGGTTGTTGGGGCACTTTGGGGGATTTCTATGGAAGCATTGACTTTGCTGCACACAGAGTTCTCCGGGACGCTGCTGGGGTGACATTTGTAGGTTATTTTTGATCCCTGTGGAAGTATTTGGAAACACTTCCCTGTGGTGGCATTTTCTCCGCTAAATTGGTCAGGATTGTGGTGTTTTTCAGGAGGATAATTTTTGTGGGAAAATGAGAGGAAAAGGCTCAAAAAGCAGAGCTGTAGGAATGCTCTGTCCCACGTTCATGCTGGGTGGTCTCTGTAGGGTGGATGGTGCATCAACCCTGATCTTTTTGAATGTTAAGGATGTTGATCTGAAGTGTGGAGTTATTTTTAGGCATTATTTAGACGTGTGGACATGCAACACTCAGCTGTTGGGTGCCTTAAAAAGAACAGATACTAACAGAGGGCAGAGCAAACATAAAATATTCATGACCAAGTCCTATGTCCTATCCTGAATCTTTAGTGTCCAGTTACTTTTCCTAATGTCTTTATTTTTCCACTAGAACTTTCTAAATCTCTCAAGAATATCCTACATCTTCTATGAATCCTGAAGGGATATTTCAGCTCAGCTAAGGTCTGACTCTCGCTGTACTTGGGAATTCCAACAAATGCCACTGCCTGTGGCGAAATATCCTGCCCATGGCACGTGGCACAGCAATTTGGCTTGTCCTTGGAGCACGGTGCCAGGGAGGGAGGTTCTCTGCAGTGATCAGATTTTGCAGTAGGGCTTGAATGATTCCAAGCAGGAATTCCTGAATTGTGATAAATCACTTTTGGAATGGGAAAGGCTTCATTTGTGCTGCTGCTTCTGGTGGCACTGCCATCCCTGCTGGGGGTGGTGGCACCTGGCACCACTCCGGAAGGACTCCTTTAACAGTTACTCTAAAAACCAACCAAACAACCAAAAAAAAAGCTGAAGAAAAGTTTGGGATGTTTTATCCTACAGAGACCTGATCTGAAGTTAATGACATTCCCCAAATGTTACAGTGGCATTAATGTACTGCTTATGGGGGTTTATGCATTTTTTCTTGCTTTCCTTTGCTTTTCCAGAGACAGTAGGTGGATTACACCTTAAAGAATTATAGGAATGTATTTGTTGATAATTTTTTCAGGCTATACTTGTTTAAAACTAAATCAGTCCCAACAGTAACTGTCCTAAACTGAGTCTTATAGAAATACATAAACCTTTGGTTTTGTTCTTGGTCTCTAAATTATTTTATGTGTTTAAATATATATATAAAATGACCATTATCTGAATAACCCTTGAACCAAAGTCTGTCTTTGAACTTTGGAGGCTTTGGCTTTATAAATCAAAGTTAATTAATGGCTTTTTTTTTGTTGTTGTTCTGTGATTGTTCAGTTTGATTTTACCACTGGTATGACCAGAGAGAGGGAAACATTGCAGTGTGGAAACTCTCATAATAGGATTTCAATTCTTGTGCTTCTTTTCTTTGGAGGGTGAAGGAGTTCTGCTCCAAAGAGGGCAGGAATTGCCACTCAGAGCTGAAATGCCTTCACTCTGCTGTGTCCTGAGAGTGCCCAGCACGGCCTGACTCAAAGGGAGCTGCTAGAAACCCCCATTAGTGACATTTCAGGGCTGGATGGGACCAGCTCAGCTGCTCCACCTGAGAAATCCAGTCCCTGGCGTCCTGCACCGGCACTGGGAGCGCTGAGAAAACTCCTGTTGTGGTGCTTTGGTGAAAAATGAGCTTTACAAAAATTAGGCATTGGTAATGGATGCTGGGCAGTTGAGTTTGTCTTTTTTAGGGAACACATCCAGGCTTCTCTGGTGCTGTTAAGCTGCCATACAAGGGCAGGACTGATCAGTTGTCCCCAAAGCACTGCTGGAATAAATCTGTAGCTAAATGCATTCTTCTTAATCAGAGAGACATTTCCTGTGGCATCACTTCTGTTATGTTTTCTTGCAGTGACCCAAAAACCTGGCTGCTTTGGAAAGTGGATAGTATTGGCAAGCAAAGAAACATGGCAAGTAAAAGTCTTTTTTAGATCCAGTTGATGTCAGTGTTTCCTTCAAAAAAAGGGCAGGTCCCAGCCCTGAGGGTCTCGAGGAGGAGTCAAGGCACTGATTAAGGCAGAGAGTAATTGTTCAGTCCATGCTTAATTCTCCCCTTCACTTTTAAGCCAATGAAGAACTGTGGATGGATCTAATTTATGTAGATAAATTAGCAGTGGGGGGTGTGACACTGCAGCCAGGGAGGCTGATGGAAGGAATGGCAATGGTTAAGCTGTGACAAGTGGGAGTTTTGCCAAGGCTGACAGTGAGAACAGCACCTGAAAGTCAAGTGCCTCTCGCTGGCTTAGACACAGCCAATAACTACATGAAATCCTTGTTGCAAACCCTTGTTTTAGAGCAGGTAACAAACAGCTCCCAGCCCCTATTTTTCCTGCCTTTGGCCCAAGCTCTCACCAGCCTGCAGGTCGTTGCCATTCCCAGAATTGCTTTTACCTGTCTGCATGCACAGCTCCTCCTTGGGCTGAGGACACACCCTGAGCCCTCTGTTTGAGCCTGGAGTGGAGACCAACTGAAAACACAGTTCTCTCTGTTGGGTTTTTCTGTAGAGTGGTGTATTGCACCTCGAGACTTCCCTCTGCCCTGCCTGGAGTGCCCTCAGCTTGCTGGCAGCCTCGCCAGGTTGGCCGTGGCGGTGTCACAGGCCTTTGCCAGCCCCTCCGAGCCAACCGGAGTCTGTCCAAGCCTTCAGAGCACAAAGCCCTCATAAGAAGGATCTCTAACAGGTATGCATCAGGGAGAAGGAGGAGATGTTCCTAAAATTAGTTGCTGTCAGCTCCAAGCAGGAGTGAGTGCCTCATGTGTCACGGAAACGCTGAGTATGTGCTGTATATACTGTGTGTATATCTAAGTATGTACCTATAATTACACTATTGAAGTGTAAAATTCAATCTTTGCAAACTTCTGGGAGATTCAGGAACGTGGCTTGCTTTGGACTGTAATTAAAACATGGGCATTTTGATTAAAAATAGCTCCTTTCTGACCTACATTCCCGATGTAGGTCAGTGGAGGCATTTCTCAGATGTATTAGCATTTTGGACACTTAATCTTAGCAGCATATTGCATCTCCTAGAATAGGTTAGGAGAGGCAAGGCAGGAGGAATTGCTGCATCTCGAGCCACCCAGAGAGGTTGCCAAGTTTCTCAGGCACCAGAGAGGCAGAATAATGAGGATTATATTTAATTCGGGCTGGAGAGGCAACTGTGGGGTGTTGAGCAGAGGCAGCTCAGATCATCTTGGCTCTGTGGGGGAGGGAGAATTTATAACTCTAGCTGGCTCCAAAGCAAGCAGTGTGTGCATTTGCGTGTGTATATATATTTATATATATGTATATACAAATCTGGATGTGTATATAACACTCTGTGTATATATGTATGTATGTATGTATATGCCTACAGTGTACAAAATGTGTATCTATAGAAATGTATACATTTATATGAATTTCTATTTCTCTATATAAATAGTCATGCAACAAGGGGAAATCACATTTCCATGGCGTGTTCTTTTCTGTAACACTCCCCCAAAAAGAAGCTACTTCCATTAATGTCATATTGGCACAGATGACTTAAATTTTCTTTTCTGTTTAGAAAGGAGTGCTGCTTAGTTGCTGAGCCCAAGCCTGGAAGGTTTTTATTCTTCCAGAGAATTTCCAGTAAATCATGAGTTGCTCCAGAGCTGTTCCACATTTGTGAAAGAAAGTGGTGGCCAAAATGACTCAGGGCTGGTTTTCTAGGCAAAGGAAAGGGTTGTTGAGTGTGCATTGGAAACCTCTGCTATGCTCTCAGAGTTTTGATGGTGAAATATCTGCACCGCTAATTACTCTGCTTGCTGTTAATTTCCCAGCAATTGGCTTGAACAGGGGAAAAAAATTTCCTGCTCTAAAGTAAGTTATCTGAAGTCTGATTATGTTGCCTCAGTGATGTATGGATTTCCATTTAGGGTCAGGATGTTGGGCTGTAAATCAAGAATCTGAGCTCAGTGAACATCTAGTTTGGGATGTGTCTTTTCTGTTCTAATTGATTTTAAGTAATTTCAATTCATCATCAGAACAAGCTATACCTTAATTCATGATAAGCTCCAAGAATTTCTCATTCATATCAGGGTGAATTTTGCACTTGACTTTGGTGGGGTTGAACGAGGTCAAAGCGTTTCATTCAGCACTGGCATAAAAACAATCTTGTAGTTGTGCAACTATTAATTCAAATTGTAATTTTGTAATAAAAGCAGCCTAAAAATGATTTGCTAGTTATGTATTCTATGGTTAGAGCACCTTTCTATGGATGTATTGGAGTTGCTGTTGGTTTGGATTCTGTGTTGCTGATCCTTACTCTGAGCTTGGCCCCGAGCAGACCCAGAAGCTGCTCGGCCCCTGGAATACCAGACCATAACGGGCTGCATTTGAAAGGAAAAGCTGCAAAATGTTGATCCCTCAGCATTCCTTGAGCTGTGTGCCCAGGGTGCTGGCTGATTGCTGAATTGCCACATGTATTGTGCAAATATTCCAAGAAATGGGAGCGTGGATTTGTCACGGGGATTTCGGCTCCCTGTGGCAGAGCCCTTGTCCGGTCCTACAGAAAAACCTCCTTGTGCCTCCACCCTGAGCATCCCCAGGCTGTCCTGGCTCCTGGTCCTTGGAGCAGGGTGGAAATGTCCTGCTGCCCTTCTGCCATCATTTGGAAGCTGGGATGTGATTAAGAAAGAAAAAAAGGAGAATGGATTATTCCTTCCTAAGCCCTTCACTTCCTTCGGGGAGAAGACAGACAGACAGACAAACATGAAATCATCATGGAAATCAAAACAAACACCCAGAACATATGACAATGAGTGAAATGTTTCTCCTGAGCTTCTAGATTGTGCTTTGCCTTATTATTTCATCTGGGGGAAATCAGCACTTTATGGGAAAGTGCTTCCCAATCTTTTTTGCATAAACGTTACAGTGAAACTTCTGTGATGTATAGCTGGCTGTTCAAGAAAATGGGTCATTTCCATACAAATGTCATATTTCTATGCAGAAAATATGCTGAATTCATACCCTATCTCCTAGTTAAAGCAATCCCTTTGCTGCTTTTGTGATTTCAGCATATTTGCCTGACTGGAGAAAACCAGAAGAGGAGAAGAAAAAATGATTATTTTTTAATTAACTCATGCAGGCCTAATGTCAAACTAAGCACTTGAGTGCAGTGTCTCTGGGGCACGCACAGGAATATCATCCTCTGATGGCTGGTTTTTCTTGGGAGCAGGCTGAACCACAAAGCTCGGAGACTTTGCTCAGAGTCAGGCTCAGCTGCTGCTTTGCTCAGAGTCTGAAAACTTGGGGAAAGAAGATTTTCTGATGTCAGTGTTAAAGAAGATGCCTGGATGTCCATGTCCTCAGGGGAGCAGGCGCTCACACAGGAACCCACGGGCTGAAGCCAGCAGGGGAGTGATGAGCTTTGCAAATCTCCTCCTCACAGGATGAATTTCAGCTAAAATGAACCTGAGCTCCTGGCACTGCTGCTCGAAAGAAACAACAAACCCACCCTGCCTCTGGAAAGCTGAATTTTCCATGCTGCTTTGTATTTGGGACAGGAACAGTGCATGTTAGGATCAGAGTTACAAACCAAGTGGATGCTAGGGATGGACAACCAAAGAAATGCTGTGACCCCAAGGCTGTCCTCAGAGCTCCACTGCTCCCAACACAGCCGTGCTGCTGAGGTGACACCAGATGTTTGGTACCTGCTGCTGGAGCTTTCCAAACAGCCGTTAGAATTTCTGGAAATAATTAAGATGAATCTGCCCAGCTTCTCAGCTCGTGTGAGCTGCTTCAGCCAGCAAAGTTCTTGGGCTGCTTCACTCTGTTGGAGGCATTTTTCTGCTTTTCACCCACAGGAGTGTCAAGAAGGCACTGCTGTGGGGTGGCCTTTGGTGGCAGAAGTGTCCCCAGGTCCCTGGACAGGCTGTTAATTCACAAGGGGTTTTCAGGCTCCTGTTCAACCTCTGCACGAGCTTCTACACCCACCTAAAAGCTGCTCCTGTCCTTGTGTGCTGGGAAAAAATCTCTAAGGAAATCTCCCTTTACCAAATCCTGCTTAAACCAAATAAAGATATTTCACAGTAACAATAAGGAAAAAGCTCTATATAACACATTTTATTAATAAATAAGCAAGTATTGACCAGCAAGGTCTTGTCTGGAGTATAAGATGCAACTCCCCATTTTTCCTCTGCCAAAATATTTTCTTCTTCCTCCCCCTGTGAATCTTTTTGGTGCAGACTCATCCAACTTGGATGAGATTCAATTTGTTCCCAAAGTAGCAAATGGGAAAGGAAAGGGATCTTAAGAGGTTTGTGTCTCAAAACATTCCCAGGGAGAGGCCTCTCCCACCCACTTATCCTACCTGGAGCTTTGGGGGATTGTGTTGCATCTAAACACCAAGATATTTAAAATGAATTCAAGTTTAACTGGAATTAAACTTCTGTTCCCAATTTCCTGTCTCCATGGGGAAGACAGTGAAAATTTCTTTTCTCATAAAAATATTATGAGTATAATGTGTGTTATTCGATGTCCAGATCCTCTATTTAATGGAACTCTGCAGATATACAAAAAAGGGGAAAGCTTGCTACTGGTATTTCTTTCTATAGGAAGTGTTTTAAGAATTAAGTAAAAATTAAACAAACAAGAAATTACATTATTAATATCAAAATATTATTAGCATACCAAAATAGTGCACTATGGTAATAAATCACTGACAAATCTGGATAGAGAAGTGTTAGGATTAAATTCTGAACATTTAAGGCTGTGATTAAGTTCCTGAAGATTTTTCATCTTCAAAAATTCTCAATTGAAAAATGTCTGCTTTTAATTGGAAAACAAAATCCTCAGGCTGACTTTTTTTATGATTATTTGGTAGCTGAAAAAAATGTGACTCCTTGCATGTAACTTCAAACAAAAACCTTTTCAACATTTTTTTCATCTTAAGAAAAACCCCACATTTTTCATCTGAAGGAAACTCTCTTTTGAAGCACAGAGAAGCCTTCTGAAAATAATACTAATTTAGAAGAAAGTATATTTTTAACAAAACTTTCTACTCATAGAAAGAGCAATTCTTTTTATTTTTCCCTCTTTTATTACCAAACTTCTGTGCTTTGGTTTGTGTCAGTTTTGTCTGTAGGGAAAAAATGGTACTGTGGAAAAAACCCTCTCAGATACATGAAGGTTTTGTTTTTTGGACTCAAAAATGTTTTCTAAAAGATATTACACATCTTAAACTTCAGGAATTGATTGTTTTAAGGGATAAATAAATGTTGTATCCCTGGCAGTGCCCAAGGTCAGGCTGGACAGGGCTGGGAGCAGCCTGGGACAGTGGAAGGTGTCCCTGCCATGGCAGGGGTGGCACTGGGTGGCTTTAAGGTCCCTTCCAACCCAAACCGTCCTGGGATTCTCTGCTATGGAGGATAAACAAAGGAATGAAGTATTGAAGGGAAGAATAATTAAAGTATTGGTGGCAAAGGGCTTAAAATTTAAAAACCACCTGGGTTTCCACTGCCAGAAACGTGGGTGTAATCAACAGGGACTTGGGAATGGCTAATCCTTTGGAATTAATATCCAATAATTTTCTCACTTCTGGTATTACATTAATCCAAATGCAAACTATGATCATGAGTTCATGATCTTTGTTGCTGCCACCTTGTCATTACTAAAAGTAATATTTGTAGCAGATGAATAACTGAGAATAGGAGAACCCAGAGAAAAATTGCAATTCCTTTTTATTTTCAGGGACAGGCAATGCCACACTCAAAAGCTGTTCTATGTATAATCAAATTAATGAAGTAACTGTAAAATTGAATTATTAATTATGGAGAGAATGGGGAAAGAGGCCAAATGTGTGTCTTTAGTTGGCACTGTAGCATTCAGCTGTGCATGGGCAGGTCCTTCACTGGTTAACACCAGAAATAAGATTTTTTTCCTGAAGTTTGACCCTTTTACACATCCTATTTTTTTTCCACAAAAAAATGTCACTGCAATATGAGGACAATAGTCTCAATGGCCTAATTTATATTTATTTTCGCTTTTGTGCCACAACTTCTGTCCCAAATAACCCAATGGTCCTTGAAGGAGGGCAAACAAGCAGGTTTTCATCTGTTTATTTGTGCGTGAAACAAAAAATGTGCAGAGAGGCTGAAACTCTGTGTGTGCCTAGGACAGGGCTGGCAGCACGATGTTCATGGATAAAGGAATTCTCCCAGGCAATGTCAGAAGGCTCAAATGAGCCCCTGGGCAGACAAAGGCTGTGCTGCACACACCTGCAGCTGTGGGTAAACGAGGGAACAATGCCCATTGTTCACTTGTTAGTGCACTGAATTTCTGTCTTACCTTCGTTACTGGCTGACTTTCAGTCCCTGTAATTAATGTGCCTGCAGTGGGTGGATCTCTTTACATTCGCCTGTTTCTTTTCACAGCTTAATCAGAGCAGGAGGAAAACTTAAGATTCTCTGTGGTTTCCAAATTTCCTGGTGCCGTGGGGAGCTAGCTGGAGAGAGCCCAAACAGGGAGATGAACTTCTGGAGATGAATTGATGTTTGATCCTGAAACTTTCCAGTTGCTTGTGTTTCGGGCTAGTTTCCAATGCTTAACTTTGCAGCACCTTGTAAGGAAGAAATAAAACTCCAGTATTCAGGAAGTCCCAAACTGTGGAGCCATGCAGCTGATAGCCAATACATTTCCTAGGAAACTCTGCCAGGGCCTCACCACCCTCTGAATAAAGAATTTCTTCCTAATGTCAGAAACTGCAAGATCAGCCCTTGAGTTTCTATAGGTTCGGGTGAGTGTAATTTAAAGCAGAATTTACCTACAATGGTTTCCTGGCATTAAAAAGCAGCATTTTAGTTCTGCCTTAAGAGTGAAAATTGTTCACGGTCAGCAATACAAGAAGGGAAATAACAAAAGCTGTTTCTACAGTGGTTTGTCCAGTTCAGAAAGCCACAGTGGCTGGCACCCCACATTCCACGCACAAGAGCACCCTAACAGAAAAAATCAGGCTGTTTTTTAGTGCTCCTGTTTGGCTTTAGGCAGACAGGGAGGATGCTGAGACCAGTCTCAGGTTCTGGTGACAAATTGCCGTGGATGGAGACACTGAGTTCATATTTAGCAGCCCCCGAGAAACATCCACATTCCATTGGATCCATTTCCTTGGATCACCTGGACCTGCCTTAATGGACTGGAGACCAGATATTCTTTTATCCAGACAGAGCTCTTAGAATTTGTTGTAAGAGAAGTATCAAAACACATTTCTTGTAGTGTTTTACCTCAGCAACAAGAAGGGAGGAGTGTGCAAAGACCCTGTGGGCCCTGTCCTTGATGCAGCTCCTTCCCTTCCTTGCCAGCAATCTCAGCATCCTCAGCAGAAGCAACCTTAGCCACTGTCATGTTTATTATGGCTCTACATATTTCACATTAAGTGTTATTTACTGTAACTCTGCCCATAAAGGACTAACAGCATTATTGGGAGCTGTCCTTTGCATGCCTGATGTCAGCTGCAGCTGCAGATCACATTTACAACTCCAAACACATGCAATGGAGAGTCATAAATTATACAGGAAACAACACAGAGTAATGAGAGACGTGTCAACTTGAGTTTCTCACTGCGGAGGCAGCACTGTGGCAGGCAAGATTTATTTACTATTCCAGCCACTGGCTTTTTTTTTGCAGTCAATAGCTCGTCACTTTTGGTCTGCAAATAGGAATAAAGATGTTTTGCAAGAAGGAAAACAAAAGACAGCAGAGCTGCTTGGCCCCTGGGGTGAGTCACTGGAATTTTGGAGCTCCAGGTCTCCTCTGCACCAGCCAGTTGGGAAAACTCTGTAGTTTGTGCATGTCTGCCTCTCCTTATCTATTAGCACAAAAAAAGCACCAATTAATGTATGGAAAGCATAATGTGAAAGCTGGGGATTAGTCCCATTTTCCCTAAAGGAGACACACTGGTCCCCAAGAGCCAGATCCAGGAATCCCGTGGTCCTGAGTGCTGCCAAAGAGCAGGAACAGCAGTGGGGAGCAGGGACTGGTGACACCAGGGCCATGGTGGCTCTGCAGAAAGGCGGGGAAATGTCCCCCAGTAAAGGTGCTGGGAAAGAGGATGGGGTTTCTAGTCAAAATAGCTGGACTGGGAAATAAACAGGGAACAATGTTCTGGATCTAATTTTTTAGATTTTTTTAGGGGTTTGCATTGTGTTGGGGTGCAATGGTCAGACATGAAAAATCCCTGGTTTCCAGGCTAAAATTAAATCAAGGTGAAAATATTTCCTCCCACCTCAGGTGCAGGTTTTATTTGGGCCAATATTTCTGCATCAGCTTTCCCACCTTCTCCCGTCCTGTGGGATTTATCTGTGCAGCAACTGGGTGGTTTTTAGTGGTTCAAGAGAAGGGCTGGGCCAGCACAGGCACCTGCAGAGCCAAGGCACAGGGACAAGGCTGGACATGGGGATGTGCTCCAGGGCTTGGGGACAAGGCTGGACATGGGGATGTGCCCCATGGCCTGGGGACAAGGCTGGACACAGGGATGTGCTCCAAGGCTGGACACAGGGACATGCTCCAAGGCTGGACATGGGGATGTGCCCCATGGCTTGGGGACAAGGCTGGACATGGGGATGTGTCCCATGGCCTGGGGACAAGGCTGGACACAGGGACATGCTCCAAGGCTGGACACAGGGATGTGCCCCATGGCTTGGGGACAAGGCTGGACACAGGGATGTGCCCCAGGATTTGGGGACAAGCATGGACACAGGGACGTGCTCCAAGGCTGGACAGAGGGATGTGCCCCATGGCTTGGGGACAAGGCTGGACACAGAGATGTGCCCCATGGCCTGGAGGTGCTGCCACGGAGGATCTGCTTTGCTCCAGCTCGTGGAAGCCGCTGCTCATCTGGGAGCGAGCAGATTCCATCCCTGTGAGCCAGGGCAGATCCTGTCTGCAGGGAACACTGCTCAAGCTGAGTGCAACATGCATGTTTGGAGGCTAAACTTAGTCCTCAGTTACTGGGAATGTCAGCTTGCATCATCAGTAAACTCAGAATGGAATTAGGCCAGAAGGGATTATGGATAATGTGCTTTATTTTGAATATTTTATCCAGGCAAATCTGAACTGAAAAAATCACAAGAATAGCCTTTAACAGGAGGAATACAACCATGATGCATTGCCTCTTTCTGTGTTTATTTGGGAAAAAATAACCACCTAAGGTTGGGAAAGAATTCTTCTGATTGCTTTTCCAGGGCATGGCTCCTCCCAGGACTTTGTGTGGGCACATGCCTGTGGACACAGAGAGCCCAGCAAAGCGAGCTGGCTGCTGCCTAGAAATTCATGGAAACAGAAAGATCCTTTCAATGAAAGAAGTTTCTTTCCAGCCACTAAAGCAGTTTGCAACACTCAGAAAAAGAAATGATTTCCTAGTGGACTCCCTCACCATTTTATCATGTTGTGTCAGATTGTGCATATTGCTGATGAAAAGCAAAAAAGCTCCCGAAAGTTATGTAGGCAAAAAATCCTCCAAATTCCTCGCTGTGTTTTAAAGGCTAAAAGTCTGAAAAGGCAGGTTTCAGTTGGGATTGTCTCTTTTGTAAGAGTATTTAGTAGTATTCAATAGACTTTCCCATCTGCTGGGCTGGAAAATCTCAGTAGAGGAGGTGGATTTGGGTGTGATCAGAAATTCCAGTGAGGGTGACTACAGTCAGAGGAAGGGCTGATGCTGCATCCATCATGAAGTTCTTATTTTAGCAGCTAAAATAGAAAACATGCTGTGATTCAAGGCATGTATTCAACAGGAAAATATATAAACATATACAAAATAGGGAAGAAAAATGAAATTTTAGTTCATGCAAAATCCCTACATTTGTTAATGCTTTTATCCGAGTTTAAACGATAAATTGAGACAACTTGATTGACTTGACTTTGACTTGAAAATCCAGAATATTAATGCTTCTAAGAAAATTATATCAAGTGTAAAATCCATGGAGTCCTTTGGAGCATTTGGATGCTCTAACTGTGTACAAGTTGTTGGATGTCACGAGTTTGTGCATTATTAATAAAAGTTGGAGCTTTGCATCTTCCCAGTTATAATTACTTCTCTAAATATCTCCAGGAAACAGAAGCATAAACTAGCGAGCATTTAAAAACCCTGGGTAAGCATCTTTTGGAGAAAGTGCCTATAAAATGACTCATGCTTCTGTTTACAGTTTGAAATTGGTTTTCAAATCATAAAATAAGTGCAAGGTTCCAAAACTGGCCAAATCAAGGCTGTGGCTGAGAGGTCACAAGTCTGAGTTGAAAGGATCTTGCTGACCTAGGGATGAGAATCTCCACCAGGACTGATGGATAACTCTTGGTTATTGATAAAACTCAACAAAAAAAAAAAAA